>JABGLZ010000798.1:0-108213 GCA_014705045.1 Colletotrichum theobromicola
GGCAGAGTGGTGGATGTGGTGAGAGAGAAAGGATGCGATGCGAGCGTTCGCGGGCCACGACGATCACCGCAAAACAGAGCAGCCGTAGCAATACAGTCGCAGCCAGTGTGGACAAGCACTAACCGGCGGCTGTGGGGAGACAGAAAGAGAGAGAGGGAGAGGGAGAGGGAGAGGGACAACTAGATACGACGACAATGAAGGTGACGAGCAATTAAAGCAGCAGGACAGCGTAGAGACGTGGAACACGGCCAGTTGCTGCTGTGCGACAGACAACGCCAACTGACGGTAGCAGCGAGTTGTCTTGCTTGAACTTAAGCTGCACACACTAAGGTAATTACATGGACCCGACCTAGGTACCTTAGGTAGGTACTGTCTGTGTGTGGCAGCGGACATCAAATGGACGCCCAAAGAGGGCTGCTCATCAAGCGCCCTGTGTCTGGCATATCATGGCACTTTCCAGAGGCCTTCAACCAATGCGCAAATTCCCAGGGTGAAGGAGAAGTGCTACGGGAGAAAGCTAGTGGTGGGTGGGCTTTAACCTCAGTGTATCTGTAAACCTCAGTGTGCAGTGGGGATCGCGGGTCGATGAAGCACCTCAGCAGCGTGACGCAGAGTAAAATGCAGGAGGCAGCACAACCCCGGGCCATACTGGAAGTTGAGGCCAATCAGATTTGTAGCAGCGTCAAAAATCCCCGCAGGTAAAGGTATGTCAGGTTCGGATTGGGTTTCCATGTTCCCAGCCAGCCGTGGGAGGCACCCGTGGACGCATTTTATTCATGGACGTTAGCACGTTAGAAAAACTGAACAATTGCTTTTGATCCCTTCCGGCATTCACAGCTCAGATGAGGACACATTCAAACGACAACACCAACAATGCCAACGCCAACGTGGATACAGTCTGGCCTGGAAACAACGATTGACTGATGTGCATCTGATGGCCCCGAGTGTCCCTTGTGCCTTGCGCCGCTCAGAGCACCTCACGCACTCGAATGTGGGTTTACTTTAGCTAAACGGAGCCCAGCCCAGCCCAGCCCAACCCAACGTGCCAACCGTTCCGAGTATCCGCTCCCAGCGCAAGGGAAACTGCCATTCGAAAGAAAAGCTGAGACGTCTGCTGCCGTGCGCTTGGCACTCGTTTGCTTCGGTCCGGACTCTCTCTAGATCAGAAAAGCCTTATAGTCGAGGCTCAGAAGCCAGAACAGGGTTGAAGCATCTTAGGCAGGCTTTAGTTTGTTTTGTCCACGGCGGCCCTTGGTACTGAAAGGCATTGAGAGAAGACAACCGAGGGCCGCAGCAATCCTTCATCAGTCCCGCTGCAGATGCTGCCATCCTCATTCCAAATTTGCTCTGCGTGCCATCAAGAGAAGACATGCCCCACAACGTGATGTACCTTCCATTTCAGCGACAGCGTCAACCTCCATGAGCTCTACTGACTGCGGAACGCGGTGCGCACGAAGTAATTGACGGTCTCAGCACCGAGTCGATCATCACGACCATCATTTTGCCCCCTGTATCATCCCCCGCCCGTTATCACTCAACCTCCAGCCAACAAACAAGGAAACTTCAGAGCCCAGTCGGCTCAAAAAAGACACGAGAAGCTCCCGCAGGTGGGCCGCAGCTCTGCGCTACTGCAATACCTACGTAAGCTGTCGGACACTCGCCTCGCTCGCTACCTGACGGATTGGGAGTACTTTCTCATGATGTGAGCAGCAGCAATAGTTGTAACATCACAACGATTCCTCCAGAACCCCTTCGACTCAGTCAGTATCAAGGAATGTCATATAGTTTTGGTATATTTGCTCGTACACGGGCATATGTCTCTATGTCGAAAGTATTAGCTGAGGGCTTTAATGCCATAACACGTCAACCTGACCGGCGGGAGTGATGGCCATGCAGATGACGACATGCCATCCTCGGAGCTGCCAGCCAGCCTCTTCGCTGTTGTTTTGTTCCACTGCCCATTCGTGTCGTCATTCTCAGGTTCTCCGGGGAGGAGTAGGTAGGATGCTTTTGGGTTAACTGTGATCCAGGAAATCAGTGTACCACCAATATTCCATCAAACTAAGGGAATCTCGCTTGACTCTAAATAGCATCTGTAGCAAGTTTTCGCGTCCCCCACGCTGGAAAGCATCAATCGGATGTAACACCATCCGCTCAACCAAGCTAATCGCTCTCACGTGAATCACAATATGCACATCAACGCCAACCACTAGCTCCTCCTGAGACTCGGTTCATGTCTTGCAATATTCTTCTTTAATTTCTTCTTTCGTGGTTTTAATCTTAAGCCTTTCCTCGTCTTGTCACACTGCGAACTCGCCAATCGCTTATCGCCTTCAACACTTCCTAATCATCATCACCAACATCGCTTCTGCCCCAATCTGCACCTCTTCCTTCTTCTCCAGTCTGATTCTGGTTCGTATGCATCTAAACGGGGCAGGAAAGGGGGCCGGGGCGTGATCCAAGTATCTGGGACCACACACACACACACACATGAGTGAGGAAAAGATGTTTTGTTTTGGGTCCATAAGAAAAGACAAGAAAAGAAAATGTTGTGTCATAAGCTCATCAATCCAACAGATCCGTCATGCTGAAGAGGTATCCATGAGAGAACAGAAAGCAGCAAACTTTTATGTCAACGGAACAGCATATCAAGTCTGCCTCTTACCCCGACAGGTTGAGAGAGAATGACCGCGTAAAGAGAGAAGAAATGTCTGTGACTTTGTGGGAATCACTTAAGGCCGTAGAAGGAAAATACGAGGACGTAGTAGAGAACATCCCGGAAAATGCACATGATAGCCCCTTCGCACTCCCAGTGCTCACACAAGAGAAACCGACACATCCCTCATCGTAGATGAAAGGAGAGACAGAGAGATAGAGAGACGCCTTGGCAAGAAATGATTTTTTTGAAAAACATGGGAGATGCGTTGGTCATGCCATTTCTGCCACCAGAAACATCAAGAACTCCTCAAAAATTCCCCTTAAATCCCGGCAATCGCTGTGTATGCGCGCAAGCATGAGAGAGATAGATGTGCTCGGTTCAACCAACACGCAAGGCGATACGCTCTGGCTTGCCCCCAAGGCCGTTTCGAACATCTAGCCCTGGTACCCGGCGAAGCCGTTGTTGAAGTTCTGTCCCTGGGGACCCTGGGGCCACTGGGCATTCGGTGGCTGTTGACCACGGCCGTAGCCTCCCGCGCTCTGGGGTCCGCCGTATCCCATCGGCTGCGCTCCGTAACCGGCCGGGGACTGAGCAGTCGGGCCGGCAAAGTTGCCATGCTGACCGCCGTACTGGCCTAAAAGAGAATCATGTCAGTTCCAACCAGTGCGCGAGCTTAAGTCTGAGTTCGAGCACATACCACCATATTGAGGGAAGTATGCCGTCGGGGTGCCGGGGTAGCCCGGTCCGGAGGCACTCTGCGGACTGTAGGCCTGTTGCGAGGGGTCAAAGCCAGCGCTTTGAGGGTTAGGAGTCTTGTCCTTGCCCCACTTCACGAAAGAACGTCAGTGCTGCTTCTCCAACTCGATCTCGGGTGCTCCAAACTTACACTGCACTTTAGGGGACGTCCATTAACATTATAGCCGTTCATTTGGCAAATAGCCATGGCCGCACTCTCGTGACTGTCCATCTTGATGAACGCAAATCCGCGGTCGGCCTGGAAACGAGACTCGACGACATAGCCAAAATTTTGGAAAAGCGGGACAACATCATTGGGGGTGGTGTAGGGAGTCAGGTTACCGACGTAGCAGGTCGTCTGCCACGACGGCGTCTGGGCTAGAACAACCTCGTAGCTGGCCACGCCGTGAGCCGGGAACTGGTGATGACCAAACGGCGTCGTGGGGGTCAGGCCCATAGCCTGCATGGCTTGCTGCTGTGCGATGGATGGCTGGCCCTTCTGGTTTGCCCAGTTGCAGCGAATGGCGCGTGAGCCAAGCCATTCACCGTCCATGGAGCTCAGAGCCTTCTCGGCATCGGGACGATCGCGGAAAGCCACGAAACCATACCCACGAGACCGTCCGGTCTTCATATCCCACATAACACGGGCCTCGGAGACGGAACCAAAGGCGGAAAATGCCTGCGTCAGAACTTCATCGTTGACCTCGTTGCTAAGATCGCCAACAAAGATGTGGAAGTGGTTAGATGTGTCCTCCTTGCTGGAGGTGTTGGACTGGTATGCCCAGTTGACTCGAATTTCCTGTCGATCGGTCAGTATCCGAGTGGCATAGCGGGGTTAGGCATGCATACGGATTGGTGAACACGTCTTCCGTTCAAGGTCTGCATGGCGCGCTCAGCGGCACCAGGGTCATCGTACTCAACGAAGCCATAGTTGTAGCCCTTCGCCTTTGGCGCAAAGTCAGCAAATATTCCAACAGGGGCCGAGAAGCAGAAGGCTTTTTCCAGAGCTGACGCCAGACTCATCGGAGCTAACAGCATCTCCGCCCACAGTGTATACACGGATCATATACGCACGTTCTTGTCGGGGATAATCTTGACGTTCTGGACATGGCCCGTCGTCTCGAAGATTTGACGCAACACGTCCTCAGTGACACGCTGGTCCAGGCCTCCCACGTACAACGCTCGCTTGTTAGGCTCGGGAGCTGCGCGGCGGCCGAAACCCCCGGCACTGCTGGGCGACATGATCTTGTCGACGCCAGAAAGAGGCGATGTGACGGCAGTCGGGATCGGGTTGGTGTTCTGGGGAATGTGCAGAGGCGGAGGCGGCATATGAGCCGGGTTAGACTGGCCGTTCTGACCATTCTCGTAGCCTGGGGCACCAGCGTTCGGCTGAGGAGGAGGGGGCAGCTGCGCCGCGTTGGGAGCACCGTTGTCGGCCATCGTCTCTTCGTTCGGTATTAGGATGCGATCGCGCGACGATTTGGATGTCGAGAGATTGATTGGAAGAGGGTCGACTCCGTGTGTACTGACGGTCGATAGCAATATTAAGGCAAACAGCCAGACAACTCGAGAGGCAGAGGTCTGGGGTGGTCTATTGCGCAATCTGACGGTTGGAACAGCGAAGTAGCGAACTTGTCGTTTCGAAAAGCAGGTGGTCGATTGTTCGTAGCTGGGTAGTGGCGTAAGGAGGGGCGGGAGTGGTGCTGGTGGTGCTGGAGAGAGTTCCCCGAATGTCTGACGTGACCGTAAAACCCCAACGCAAGGCAAAGCAACAAGGCCAAAAGAGCGAGATGGAGAGAAAAGAGGTGGAGACAATTAAGAAGAGGAGTCGAATTGTTGTTGGCGTGTCGACTCGTCCCGGTGCCAGAAGGTAAGGTAGGTCGAGTCTTTTGGCGGTCTGGGTCAAACGACTTTGACTCTGACTTGGGGAGGTGGAAGGCAGCCGAAAGTCTCTTGGAAAAAATGTGGACGTGGGGACGGGATGAGCAGTGGCAGCTAAAAAGGACGTCGACCCAACGTGACAGGACAAGAGACAGAGAGAGAGGCAGACACTTAAGCGGATAGAGAGACAAGGGGAAGGGCGAATGATAAGAGAGATGCCGAGATTGAGAAGCTCCAAAGTACTTCGAGTGCGCTGCGCTGTACTGTGCTGTGCTGTGCTGTGTGTGCTTGCTGTGCCGGCCGTTGCTGCGGGAGGTAGCTCCAGCTGTGGCGTAAGACGTGGTGGTGTTTGACGACCTGAAATGATGAGCGGAGACGAGCACCAAGGAAACAGGCGGGAACGAAGAGGACTGGAAACCCCTGAAAGGAATTGCGACAAAAACCGATCCGAGGAGAGAGACGAAAGAGGAGGTTGCTGGTAGACGTGGACGGAGGAGGAGGAGGAGGAGGAGAAGAGGGGATTCTGCGATGGGGGGGTCGGCGGCGGAGGGGAAGGGGAGCATATGGAAAGAGGGAGAAGAAGGCGGGCAATGAGGGGACTTTCATCATCCCAGGATTGGAGCACTAAACAGCCCAACACCAAATTGCCTTGCCTGCCTTGTCTACACAACGTTACCTACTCGTACTTGCTTGCTCGCAAAGCTCACTCACCTTGCTTGACCTCACATTAGTATGTACTTGGTTGCCCACGCAGCCCTGCAGGATGCAAAGGGTGCAGCTAGATTTTCCCAGCGCCTCCGGTGCATATCCCCTCCTCCTCAACGTGCAATTGGACGAGGATCGAGTGCTGCAGCATCAGCGCGCGCAGCATCACACCTGGCACCTGCCTGCAGTCTACTACCTTACCTATCTACCGGGTGCCTACCTGACCACCGACAGCTGCACTCTTCATCCAATGCCTGCCTACCTACCTACCATGAGGTACCTCTTTAAGCGCACTTCCAGATTTCAGCATCTGGGTCTTCAATCCCCACCGGTGGCCCCAGAACACAAGATAGGTCCGTTGAAGGTCTCGTCCAGCCCTGACCAGTACCAGGTATTTGCCTGTCCTGCGAGCCTGTCCAATAGACACAGCTGTCCCCTACGGCGGTATTCCCCGTCAGCCCAGGGTGATGCTACTAAATTCCGGGTGCCCGTAGCTGGTCACTCAGTGGCGTGGGCTTTTCCCCCTCCTTCGTCTGTTTGTTGCTTGCCGCTGACGTCGAGTACACTGTACTTGTCGCCTTCCGCAGTTAACGCCGAGCCCCGCATGTCGAGGGCACTTGGGAGCTTCCCAGTAGGTCAGGGCTTGTGGCGTGAGCAGATATGGGATGGCAGCAAAAAGGGGTGTTGCTGCAACAGATATATGCCTAAGCGACTGACGCTAGACTTTCTCTGGTATGAAGCCACCTGCGACTGCAACTGACGGATACTGACAACGCGGAACTTTGAGCATTGCACCATGAACACGCCGCACATTTGTCAACGACAACCCATAGGAGCAAGCCAGGCCCGGCCGTTCGGGACGGCGACGGCGAAAGCAACTTGCTTGCCCGTAGTCAACTGGCTTCTTCGGGGATGCACTGTATTAGAGACTGTAAGGGGTACCTTAAGACGACGCATATAGACAGCATTAATCACATAGTATGTGTGGATTCGGCTAGTCGCGGTGGCTCACATGCGTCACATTAGATGAGGACGCCAACAGCTAAGAAGCACTATGAGATGAGCTCGAATGAGGCATGAAATGCGTCCGCTGACGAGCAATATTCGAATCAATGGAAGCCCCGGCCACGACACGGGATATTAGCAGCGACCAAGTCGATCCAGAAAGGGGCTGAACGATCAATGCAGAAACGATGAAATCCTCACCAAGTCGTCATGATGGGATATTCCTGGTCCTGATTCGGCCACTTATCCTCTTTTCCGCACTCCTGCCTCGTCACCCCCACGGTAATTACAATCCAGTAACGAACAATCGACAAGAGCCGCATAGCGATGCTGAACAACCAGCATCCAAGCAAGACGGCTCTTTGTACAAGAAGGCAAGGTATTCGCTGACATTGAGATGGGGTTAGGAGATTGCAAGAGCATTCTAGTGGCTGTTGAGCCTCACGGCATCTCCCACTAGAAAAAAAATTCGCAGCAAGCTCATGCTGCATAAGAAGAGGCACCGGTGACCCAACGAGGGTTTGGGTTACGAAACTGTGTCGCAGGTCACGACCAATTTCCCGGGAGAAGGGCTCCCGGCACGGATGGGACGAACACTAGGTCGTTAACTTGAGTTAATCTATTATGTACTGCACCGCACCGGCGATAGGGCTGCCCATACGTCCGCTACCTTGCCGGGACGCTACCCATCCGCAAAAACGTCTCCCCTCCCCTCGACAGCATCCGACGGGAAAAACTCTCCTTAGCATCAGAAAAAGACATCAGCAGCGGGTAGCTGGTCGATTTGTTCTTATCGGCCGTATGCTGCATAAGCAGACTACGCCCCTGATTGGGGTCCAACATCTCCGCGCGAGGCTGCGCATGCTTCTTATACTAGTCGTTCTGCAGCGAATTCCACGGTACGCGTTTCTGGGCAAGAGCAGACGATGCTAGTCGGCACACGCCGTTACGCTGAAATTGGCCCAGATCTCACTTGAGCGTAGCCCGCGACCTTAGCTTTCGATTCTAGAAACCAAGACACGAGCTTCCCACATGGCATTTCCATGTTTCAAATCGGCCGAAAGCCCCTCCCCCTCTTCCTTCAATTGCCTTTCGTCCCAAGGTTGTGATCTGATGCATAGAAGGCAAGTGTGGGGACGAGAGACACATACCTATCGAACAGCGGGCGATCAGGGAGGATGGGGGAAATACCCTACACTGTACGGCAACTGTCTGCCTATACCTCACCTCACCTCAGGTGTAGGTACGGTCGATATGGCATTGCCATTTCACACACAGCTGGCTGGCTGCCCCCCCAACCATCCCACGTCTGCGCCCACACCCGTGCCGTGTTGTACCTATGCGGGGTGCTGCCAGGGACTTCTTCCACGTAAGGTAACTTAGCGCAACTGCGACCAGACTACAGCGGTTGATTGAGCCTGAGGCTGCACTCTCTCGGCACTGGACCCACCTTGGCTGCTCGGGCCTCTCCGTTCATTCTCGGTCTCTGCGTGCGGTACGTATCGCTGCCGTTTGGTGGTTGGAGACTGGCGACAGACAGCTTCAGACGACATCAAACATCGATGAGTTGCCGATGAGTGCCACCAACAGCGGTCAGCTACCACATTCACTCTCAGTCATCGTCAGAAAGGATTAAGAACTTTTATCGCCACTCTTCGACACGCTTTTACTGAAGACGGCATATCCCGTATCCACATCTGCTCGACAAAGTCCTTTGCTTCGGCGTCAATTCAAGCATCGCAGCAGCTTGCCACCAAACATCTCGACTTGACGAGGCCGATGACCACAATACCCTTCTGACCCATCATCCTTTCAATCAGCTTGAACAGCCTCCATACAGTTGACCACGGAAACCGGGGCCCGGCCGGCCCATCTCACCAAGATGGTCACCTCGAAGCCGGTCAATATGGATCCTGCAGAGGCCCTCCAGGGGCTCATTAATGATGCGGTAAATTGCACCTATTTAGACTGATTGCAAAGGCGACTGCTTACTCGTCTCTTTTTCTTCACAGCTCGTACAAACGGGAAAGGCATTGAAAGCTTGTAGCAAGGATGGCAAGCACCAGCTTCAGGCTCACATCTCCCTCCAAACAAAGATGCCGGAAATCATTGAAAGCTTCCACTGGAAGCTTGATGATTTGGAAAGCGAGATTGTGAGTCTTTTCCCCGTCAAATCGAGCTGCAAATTCGCTGACCAATGCGGCAGATCAGAGCCAAGGCAGCTCTGCAGAGAGACTTGGACAGGATACAGGAGGCAAGACGACCAATTCAACAACCGGCCCCGGTCGAGGCGCAGACAAAGTCACCAATGGCCATCGATCTGGACTCATCATCCAGGGAGCCATCCCCTGACCAGAAGGCCCGGCTTACAGAAGCTTCAGGCCCGCAAAGGGTCCCCGCAGAACCGAGCGCCGCTCCATCGATGGCCCCCTTCCCCGATATGGGCGTCAGCTTCCAGCCGCCGATAGAGCCTGCGCAAGCAATCAAGCAGGAGCAGGCACCGGCACCTCCGGCTATGATGGCGCCCATGGGCGACGTCAAGCCCGAGACAAAAAGCGAACCTATCGTTACACAGCCTCCGCAGTCCGGCGCCCCCGAGGCCCCGATGGATGATCTTTTCGGCCTAGGAGGAGACGCGGGCGGCGGCGGCGGCACGGAAGGAAACAACCCGGAGTTCCACTTCACCGACATGACATTCAGTCTTGCGCCGCCAAACAACGACTCTCAAGGCCAACCACAGGCTCAAGATGCCGCCATGGACATGTCATTTGGTTCTGGCGACATGGGCGGCGATCTCCTGTCCCTCGACAGCCTGCTTCCGCCAGACAATGCCAACAATGCCAAACCCGATACCGCTGCACAAGCAGCCCCGGCAGCGATTGCGCCGGCACCGTTGGCCAGTCAAGAGAAGCCTGCGGGGGGCAAGACCGAAAAACAGGACCCGGCGAACTTGGACGATCTCTTCAACCTCGATGGCAACACGAGCCTCGATGGAATGGATCTCGATATGAACATGGGCGGCGACGGTGGAGACGGCAGCACCTTCGATGATATGTACTTTGGCGACATGACGGAGATGGAGCATGGCAAGTTTGACGATGCCTTCTTTGGAATCCAGTGAACAACATGAGATGGGTATTTTTATTGCTTGGGAGTGGCGGCGTTTTTGGCCAGGTGTGTGTATTTCTTATTTTTTGTAAGGGGTCTCGCAGTGCGCGAAACAAATTGGACTTTGACAGACTTCCTATAATGGTATCGGGAGCTAGTGGCATACCTCATCGAGCAGTCGCTTCTGAAGCGCGTGGTATCGACCTTCGCTACAAGTACCCATCTCCATATATAGCACTATGAGAGGACTATCTTGTTCATCGTCGTAAAGGCATCGAGTACCAGGGACTCGTCCTTGTCACAAGTTGGAAGCTACATCGAATCTGCATGGCAGCAAACACAAAGTGTGGGGGCACAGTGCTGGGGAGAGAGGAGCGTCGCTATCTCACTGCGGAAGAGGTCGAATACTGTAAGATCATCAAGTTGGGAGGGTGTTTACAGCCAGCCATTCTTCACTATCTTGGAAGCAGGGCACTTTTTGAGCAATGTCACGCGCCTTCGGTATCCGGTATCCTCTTCTCTATCCGTAGCGTCTTGACCATCGTCCTCGTTCTGTCTCGTAAGCTCATTGGTCCTCCTCGCCTTGGTATGCGTCCACCTCGAGATACCTGGGGTTAGTCCCCACGCGGGGTACCACCCCATTTACTGCGCTCTCTAGACGCTTCATTCTTCCCCGAGTCCTGCTAGATACCATGCCAGCCTGTAGATCTTGCCGGACCCTGTCTTCACCGTAAAAGTCGAGCCCTGAAGCGGCCAGGACCTCGGTCAGCCGCCTTCCGCTGACGGGCACTCCCGCGCTTTTTGTACAAACGTCCTTTGCTGCTTCCAAAAAGCCGTCACGAAGAAGTTGTATCTCCCGTTCCAGATTATCTCTGTCCTTATGAAAATGGTGGCTTTGGCAGATAACCGGACCCGATATTAAGCTAGCGATGAGTGGATCTTCGCAGAATCGGCATCGCAACGACACGTCAAAGTGCTGTAGGTTCCTGATACGTCGCAGGGTAGCCCATGGCTTGGAGTTAGGGCTGATCATACAGTGAGGAGACTCCGATTGTCGACGATTTGCCAGCCATGTCGCTGGCGTCGGATACAAGAGGCTGGAAGTGATGCCGATATCGACCTCCAGGCTTTTCAGCGAGGTACAGTGAGACAGCATGTCTGCTGCCAGTGACATAGCTTTTTCTCCGTGGTAGCAGTGCCCCCACCACAAAATGACGCCGAGGCGTATTCGACCCAGCGAAGAGCGTCGAGCTGGTGTCAGAGCTGAAAGGAAGATGTGCAACGATGCTAAAGAAGGAAAGGCGAACTCGTTTTCCTGAGGTTATATCAATGTACTGCCCCAACTTCAGGCTCTGCCATGACTTACTCTGTAGAAGAACGGGTGGGCTAAGATTTCGTCGTAAAAAAACCGACTAGTGAGGAGCAAGCTGGTGAATGTGCGTACTGCTTGTTGCCGCGATTTGGGTTGCAGTGGAGCAGTCTTGAACTTATTCGATCTCTCTCCGATTTGGACAGGCCGAATGGGTTCGTCCTGTACTACTGCTAAAGAGTAGATCATCAGGCGAATCTGCACACCGGGTCAGATGCCGCCGTTCTAGCTTCTGAGGTCTATACATACCTCTGCGGGCAACCATTGTAACTGGCTATCGGCCTTTTCCTTCGAGCAGGAGGTTGCAGCAGGGTCTTTGGTAGTCTGGAGGACCCTGGCAGACTTGGCCATGCCTGAGTTAGCCGTTGGCTTCCGCTTGTGTTTGGGTGCCATGATGGGCGAACTCGTGAAATATCGCGCTTGGAGGTAAGGAGAAGCGTGTTAAGAGTGATGCTTTTTTTAGAGGTAGACGAGAAGGAGATTCCTTCTGTCACTCGGCCAGGAAGGTGCTGGCTGATTCTTCACAGAGAAGGTGAGACCGACCTGACCTACCTAGACGGTGACTAATGTCATGAAAGAGCAGACATGACGGAGTCTTGGGAAAGAGCAGCATGCGCGCCAGCACCTATTTCTCCGTCCCCGCCAGTATGTTGTCTTGCCTCCCATACTGGTATGAACAACGTCAGCAATGCGGTGTCTCGTCAAAGAGCAGATGATTCATAATTGTTCTGACGTCGGGAATCAATCTCCCAACCATTTTGGGCGCCACTTCAGAACAAAATAAAGACCAATAATTCTTTTACGAAAGACTATATTGTTCCTCGACTTTATGTTAGACATGACTGTCTAGTAGCGTACTTGCATAGGCCAATTTTGGTATCTGTATCATGATGTAATGCGTTGAAGTGTCCTAGCTCATGCCGAATGCTACCATGCAAATGCGAAAACATGTTCATCCTCCTATATATACTCTCCTTGAAGAGGCATGGCACAGAGAGCGCCCGCAAGCCCCTGTCGCTTCCTTGGCTCCGGCCGGCATGTAACACCTAGGCCACTCGCGTATGATGTGCAGTACCGTTGGCTGGACTAGTCCCCAGCATCAGAAGATTCTGCAGTCTGAGAGGGACCTGAGCGGCCGTCAATAAGGGCACCCCTGAGAGATTCTGCACCTTAGCCCGTCTGTTTCATTGTCTGATAACAAGCAAACGGGGGCAGCAACATCTCCAATTCAGCCTCAACCCTATGGGGGAGTTTGAACCGAAGTGAAGTTTAAAAAGATGCGATCAAACTCAAAAGCAGGGATGACTGCCAAGGAAATGCTTGAGTTGGGCAAGGGACACTTACCATCTACTTGACTCCCATTCCAAGACCCAGCCGCAGCAGATCTTGAGTCTCTCTCTGACACTCCTCGTGCCGAGCAGTTTGTACTTCTCATACTCCTTAGCGGGTAGGATGCTGGCAAACCACCAAGGGAATAGTGCCGGGTCGTTTGGGCACTCCCCATAAATAGCTAGCATTCGTTGTGCCAGCCAAGGTACACTTTGCTGCCGCATTCTCTCCACGAATGACACGCCAAACGACAGTAGCTCGCTCGTTGGCATCTTCGAAAGGTCTTCAGGTGTGGTGGTGAGGGGTGGCATCGTTATCGAGTCCTCGCTTTGATGCGTATTGGCGCTCTCATATCTTTCCAGAGCTAGTTGGGTCTCACCAGCCTCCAGGTCTTCCTCCTCCGCGATGGATATGTCGTCAATCCTCTCAATTTTTCCGACCAGGTATCCGTCCAATATACCGTGTCTTGTGATTCTGAACCGGGAGATGCCAGTCGTCTCAATAAGACTGCGGCCATCGGCAAAGTACTCAGCGTTTACGATCCGCAGTAAGGTGCCTTGCTCCTTGAAGTGAGTATCGTTGGGCGTGCGCGGCCTCTGTGGGAGGACCATGCCAAAGGTTCGATCGCCTTCCAGTGCTCGGCGAATCATGAGTCGATATCGTGGCTCAAAGACGTGAAGAAATGTTGGCATCATGGGGAATGATAGCGTACAAACGAATATCGGGATGTCGAATTCCCGATGTCGGTTCAATGCCTCGGCAGCCAGGGCATCGCCTCTGGTGAGGACCGCGTCGGCCCAAAAAGTTTGTATGATAGTCTTCAGGTGTTCGTTTGACGGACAAGATTCTCGGTACAGCAAAGGGCTAACCGAGAGGCCCCTCCGGCATATGGGGCAGTGGGACGAGTGGTCCAACACTCGATGCAGGCATGAACGACAGAAGGTATGGCCGCAGACTGTCGTCAAGGGGTCGTAGAATAGAGCATAACAAACCTGACAGTCCATCTCTGTCCTGACAGATTCCTTGACCTTGGAGAAGGTCTTAGTGTCTAGAGCAGCTGCCTCATCACCATGGGAAGATACTTCAGCAAAGGTAATGTCAAAGTTGTAGTCCAAATCTCCCTCTTCAGCAAGCGTATAGACCGCGATCAGTGGGCCCCCAAGGACAACCCTTGACGTCGTCTCATGGTCTTGTTCTTTTGAGTCGTTGTCGCCGTGGTTTGGGGGTCGTATTATAACGTGAGAGGATATCTCGGCGACTGTTTCCGCCATCCTTGCCTTCTCAATCTCTGCTTTGAAGTTGTTGACTGCCTTGGTGAGGATAACGTCCACACCACAATCGCCCACCGCATGGTTGCGACCGCATCCGGGATATGGACACTCGAAGCCTTGTAACCTGCCTGGGGTGGCTGGATATGATATGTTTTCTCGGGCATGCGTTTCGGGGAGGCATTCTCTGCAAAGACTTCTGCCGCAGGGGAATGTAACGGGCTCTCGAAGGGGGCGCGAGCACTTTCGACACTGGATCAAGCGAATGACATCTCGAACCTGATCGGCCAGCAGAGGGCGTTCGACAGTTCCATGGTCCTTTTCGTCCTCGGCTTCGTGTACCGGGTTGGACGTCAAGGCCGATGGTCTGCTCTCAACGACCCGGGGCTGGTCGGAGGACATGAAGTGTCTCCTCCAGCACGGCGCTGGCGCGAGTGACTCGTCTCGGGGGTGTTTGGGAGGGTTTCGGTTCGTCTCGTAGCCTTTACCAACAGGCTAATCCTTTCCGTCCTCTCTCTTCTAGAATCTTTCTCGTGGAAACGTCTCGGTGTTTCTATGCGTGTTGTCGCCAAGTGTGCAAAGCAGACGACTATTCGTGGTATTTTTTTCCGGTAAGCTCTTGAACGTATGAGTGGTCCAACGGCAGGGGAGTGACGGGGGGATAGCGACCAGGGGTCATATATGCGAGATCATCAGAGCTGCAGTGGTTCCAGAAACGAGCGGATCTCATGATGCGCGTGAACGAGATCAAAAGCGGCCAGGTGAAGGGGCGCCGGCGAAGCTAGTTGACCGAGGGCCGGAGCTAGATGTTGGAGGAGCGCTGGCATGCATGTACCGGGTAGGCGTGGATGGCATATGAAGAGTACGTTTGGGGCGCGAAGTAACGATGGAATAGATTCGCAGGCAGGCGTCATACATTTAACGTCCTGTTACCAATCCGCTGGGTGTCTGAGTGGATTTGGAGGGGTGTTTCTGGGAGGGTGTGGCCGTGCAATGAGGTCAATGAAATTCGAGAAAGGTAGGTCAGGGGCCTGCGACCAAGAGCATGAGTAGGTAGGTAGAGAGAACGGGAGCAGGGGTACTACTAAGACGCCGAGCAGGACAGCCAGTCCAGTGGCCATCCAATCCCATAGACAACAAGTGGCCAGCGAAGGAGATGCGAGTCGAGACCCAAGAGCATCTGCACTGCTGATGGATGAGTGGGAGGAAGCATCGGCGCGCGCGCGCGCAACATTGAGAGAAAGAAGAGAAGAGAGCCGCCCCCGGACAGCGCCAGAGCCGGCGGCCCATGTCGATATTCAGAGAAAAGTAGCCGTCAAGTACCGGTACTTTGAAGTTCCCAGGTTCCGGCGGCAGGCGACGAGGGCGCATGGGCGGGCTTTCCAATGTGCCCTGGACGGGGCCCCTTGCGTCTAGGCGGATAAGGGTTTAGCGGCCTGTTGTCAGTAGACGAATCCTGGGCTAGCTGTGACGACACCGCGGGTCTGAATGGAGGGGACTGGCTTTTGTCGTTCGGCTGGCTGCACTGCGCTAACGCGACTTCAGGTACCTGCTCGCATCTTCTCTCAACGGCGGGCGAATGAATTGCTGGAAAGAAGAATGGAAGGACCTATCTTAACTGCTGCTTGTGGTCAGCCACTAAGCCCATCCGCACCGGACCAATGATTGCAGTGGAGATGCAGCGTTCAGAACAAACGCGACCACCGCCCGGAGCCACAATGAGTAGGCACCGGTAGGTAGGTTGGTAGGTCCCTACGGATACCCAGCATGTGGTAACTCGGTGGAAGTTTTGTGGAGAACGACGCCTACTATGGTAGGCATGGCTTGGGACGTTGGACCTTACATTACTGAACTCGGCAACTATATCTACTCATTCCTGATCATCGCCTTCGATGTTGTCTCTTGCCGCACTGCTGCTACATTTGTCTGTCTGTGTGTACTTCTTCTTGTTTGTTGTGATTATTCGCCCCTTGCTGCCCCAGGAAGTCGTGATTCCAGGTGTCGAATTCCGCTCAAGTGGTATGACGCCATTGAGCAGTAGGTGCCCCTCCTCATACATACCGGGTAGTGTAACGCAGCTGCTTACCTCATCCAGTAACTCTCCACGCCACGTGACTACTGGGTGGACGTACGTACCTAAGGTACCTTACCTTACCTTACTTGTATCGGACGGCGGTCCGCCTCCGATGTGCGGCTGCCCGGGCTGCTTCTGAGGTGCTGCCGCTGCAGGCACTAGACTTTATCTCGCCCGTAAAGTAAGCTGTCAGGCAGGCTGGAAAGTGTATAGCTTCAACCAAGACACTTGCCAATTTCAGCATCTCAGTTGGGACAGCGCCATGCGGATGGCACGCAGTAAACTGGCTGGCTTGGGTTTGTGGTTTTTCTTGTCGTTGTTGCCGTATGTAGTAAAGAAGGACGGATCTAATGCAAGGAATGAATACCCGTTCGCCAACTTCCACCGAACTGCAGAATCAGTAATCTCGCAGACACGGCGGAATACCACTCTCGGCATTGCCAATTCGTGTGGCCGCAACCAGAGATCTCGATGCGAGCAAGCCCCAGGACCCTGACATCAGCAAGCATGGCCGTCAAGACGCCCAATCCATGCCGACAAGTACCGCGACTTAGACGGTACCTGGTATTGGACGGACGCCTCTCTTCCAGCAGGGAAACCGGAGACAACACCTTGGGCCGTGGCCCGTATTCCCACACAGAAACTGCGTTTTTTCCTCTGTGTTGAGTCGGACGAAGATGCCTCTGATGAAGTGATCGCAACTGCAGAAAACGATCCCGCTCCGCTCTATTAAGTCCAGCAATCGACGCTAGCCCATGCACGCACCCAGACAGCCCCGAACAAGCCCAGGGTCCAGCATTTGTCGTCGCCCTGTTCGCTGCCGCGCCCACTCAGATGCACCTCGTTTTTCAGATCCAGTGCGTCATGACAGCGCTACTTTCGCCTCCGCCTACAACACGACATGCCCTTTGTACCTTGCCTGCCTTGCGTTTTGCACATCCCCTCCCCGAAACGCCCTCGGGGACGAAACCAGGCAATCCCCGTGGCCCTGGCAAGCGCAGTCGCTCGTGTCGCCGTTGTCGCAGTCGCACTTGTTCCCTCGACAGGATCGACTAAATGTGTCGTATCTCGGATCTCTCAGAGCATCTGCAACAGAACCTTTTTGGTCAGCTTCGGTCGTCTGATGGACCCTAGTTCCAGTTGTTAGCCTTGATTACGGCTGATCACAGTCCTGGACAGGAAGCCAGGACGGCCTCGGGAATCCAAGTACTCCCAAAAGACGATAATGATTGGTCAACGTAACTAGCCTACACGATTTAGGACGAGCCCAGCAGCAATCTCGATTTCAGCCTCGTCCAACCATGGTCGTGGCGCAGAGAGGCATAAGGCTACTGACGGAACGCATACGTCTGTTTTAGGCACTAAAACGAAGCTATCACGCCCTTTCGGTTGCCACGCAACTAGCCTCCCGCGGTCCTACCGCTGTCTACAAATGCCTTGCGTGCCGATGCCGCCGTCACCTGCCCTCATCACAAACTTGATAGCCTTATTGTCGCTTGCACTGAATCCGACTCTCCAGGTCTAACCACTATTGGCGCTAGTTTCGTTCTCTAGGCTCTGAGGACTGCTTGGTTGAGTTCGCCCCAGACTTCGATACCATGGTAGCGCCGTCTCACAAGCACTTTACCCACAACAGCAATGAGAGACGAGCTCTTGCGCAAAATCTTCTCTTATCCCGCTGCTTCAGCCTCACAGGCTGCCCGAAATCATCTGGTTTTCACCGGACATTTTGCATGGTCTCAGTCTCTGTCCGAAGGCTTGCATATTGTTAAGACGTCGACGACTAGGCACGCAAGCACGTTGCCTAGCTCAATATATACCCCGACTTGATCGTATCACCATATACGTCCACAAGGTGAGGATCGCGTTGCTTGTCTCCCAGGGGTTGGGGAACCGCGATGGTTGACGGAGGCTAGCATGGTTGGCTGATTGTCGTTGCAACAACACTATCTGTGCAACCATATCCGAGGTTCGTCATATCAACTTTGTAACTGAGCTTCCAGAACCGGGCCAGATCTTCGGTTCTGGATCAGCCATCCAGACCCCGTCAACCCCTCGAACCCCTCCGTTCAGCCCAATCCCGCCATTTCGACCCCACTCAGCTCTCGGTTCCCCCCCAGCAAAGGCAACCTAAAAAATCGTGTGAAGGCGGTGGCTTTGTTGTCCAGCCGAGTCTGTGCGATGGGAACATGCCACAACTACGCGGCAACGCGTTCCAAACCCTTGCTTACCCTCACCGACAAGTCACGTATTAGGAAACTTGCCTTGTGACTGCTAATTCTGCCAGCTTCAGCATCCAAACTTGCAACTCTTTTTCTCCTCTTCGTCTTCGATTTCCTTCACCAACCTCAACATCTAGCTCCTTTCCGTTCAGTGAATTAGTCTATCTGCTTGACGGTGTCGCTTGGCAAGTTTGTTTCACCTGGTCTTGCCCCGTAGACTCTGCCCAAGCAACTCTCCTACCGCTACCCAGCTCCCGATTCAACATGTCAGCCGAACTTCCCTCCCCCGAAGTCCGAGCCACCATCATCGAACGGCTCTCCGAACTCGTCGCAGCCATCGAGGCCCACCCGGCCTGGAACCCTGAGAACCCCCACCGTGGGCTCTTTCACGTATGGGACTTTGTCAACCGGTCCCGGTATATCATGACCGAGCTCGACCACATCCGGGACGGGGAGCCCGTGCAATACCCGGAGCAGATCCGGCAGCAATCTGGTTAGAACAGCCCCGTAGCACTAGCAGAAACAAGGAGAGGGAGCAGCAAGAATGCGGCGGCAGGCAGGCAGGCAGGCAGGCAGGCAGTGCAATGCTGAGTGCACAATCCACCCCGCATCTGCACCCGCACCCGCACCCGCGCCGCCCTGCTGACCGCGCCCGCGCGGGCCAAGCCGAGAGAGCAGTTTTTTTTCCAACTAACATGGGGATCCCAGGTCTATCAACCGGTCCCGCTGCTGCCGCCGAATCCTTTTCCGATGTCTGCGGCCGAGCCGTCACTGTCAACGAGCTGGTCAGCACCCCGCGTCTTCTGACCATGATGGGTCTTCCTCAGGTCGATTACGGCAGCGAAGTCACCTCCAAATCCCAGGCCGTCCTCGAGGCCGTCAACCAGGCCAGGTAGCCAGCAAATCCGAGGCTCCATAAAATAAGAGAATGTCATTAGGAGGAACCTTACAAAAGGAAGGGGGAAAAAATAAAGAAAGCAGGGACTATAGTCAGAGTGTTGGGTATTGGGAAATGTGGAAGACTGACATAATTAGAGCGAGCGTTAAAGGGAAAGGGAGTTGCAAGCAAAGAATACGAAGAAAGCGGGGGCCTAAAAGGATCAAAGAGGAGGAAGTAATAATCGATTCTTCCGCGTCGTCACCTGGTGATGTGCTGACCATAGCTGTCCAGAACAAAATCGCGTGACGAACCATGTAAACGTGCTTCAAGACTCGTTTATGCGACAGACGCTGTGCCTTATTCATTGGCATCCTATTTTTGTTCAAAACCGCTCTAAACTCGTACCCGTAGTCGATATTCATACTTCATACCTGATATGCCCACCGTTTCGAAACGAACTTTCATACAAAGAGACCACCAGCCGTAATTATATAAAGTCCCGAAGTTATATAAAGTCCCGAAGTAAATCACGATTCTCATCTTACTCCAGCCCAGCGACCCCGTGCAGTGGCAGACTTATTGATAGCTAACCGTCTGCCAATGTTTCCAAAGCAGACGCAGCTGCAGAACAGGACACTCAACATCCAAATTCCTGTTTCGATGGTCTCCTGACTGGCCAGACCGCCCAGCGTCATGGGCTCCGCGTAAGCTCTGTCGGATTCGTTACGGTAGGTGAGGGATGATGGGGTAGGCATCACGTCAGGGTTAATGCCCAAAAGCACTGCCGATCCTGTCACCCCTACTGCCATAGATAGCAAAAAGCCGGGTTTCGACCGGTCAATCAGATACCACAGAAATGGGTTGACGAGAGCCAAGCTCAGTGACACCTGGAGGGTAGAGGCCCACGGGAGTTTGCGCTGTTGATTGTCAGTTTTCAAGTATCCAACGGTGCAGACGAGGTGGCTCACAATGGCAAAGACAATACCAACAAACGCACCGATGCTCCGAACAACTAACGCCCAGTCCTTGACTGGGCTGGTGTCTTCAGTAGACGAGCTTTGCCTTTCTTCCGCAACCTCATCCTTGCCGAAAGTCTCCTCCCACACACCATCGAACCATGGCAGCAGGCCGCCCAGAACGACGCCCGACAGACCCCATAATGAGAGATACTGCCAGCTATAACTTGGCTTGATGATGCTTTCGACCTGGAATGATGAAAATCGATGCTCGTTCTGAAGCCGAGTGACCATGACACCATATCCCATGCCAATGACGAACAGAAGGGATATTCTGAACGTTGTGAACAGCGTAGAGGCTGCGGTTGAGGGTGGCGGCTGCTTGGCACCACGGTATGATGAGCGCCGGCGCAGAAGAGTCGAGCGATCCTTCATGAGCTCGAACGTCGTGTCATCCACACTAGGGCGCTTGATGGGGGTTTGTGCCCCTGTTCCCCACGGGGTGTCTGGCTCGTCCCTCTCGTTGCCGTCACGGCTCCCGTAGGTCGTTGGAGAATATATGCCAAATAACGTGGAGGATGTCAAGTTCATGATGGACTGCGCACGTGGCAAGGATCCAGAATCCGACGAAGTTTGGCCATTGTGTGATCTAGATAAATCAAGTTCAGGATTCGGGCTTGGGGAGGACGAGGCATCTTCCGGGGGAGTAGGGCTTGTGTGGTTGAAGTCGAAGGGACGGCGGGGAATGGGCCGCAACAAAGGGGGTCCGTCGTCAGACATGGCGTTAGATGGAGCGAAGACTGCTAATTCAGTGCTGGTAAGGTCGGCGAAGGTGGTCTGCAAATGCGACTGTCAGCACGTATTTGATGCGACTCCACCGAGGTGGGCGCTGGGGCTTTATGAGGTGCTCACGGTAGAGATGACGGTGCGCTTTCGATTTGCCGGCAACAAGAATATGTACGAGTAAATCTAACTCTGCTGACCAAGGACCAGAAGGATTTTGCTGTCGTCACCGAACTACTTCGGACGAGGAGGGGACTGTCTCGTCTCACGTGGGCTCGAATACGATTCGCCTCAAACCAAGATACAATGTAAGATGGTGAGGGTTTGGACGAACAGAGGAGGTCCCAGGTATTGGCGAGAAGTACGTCGAAAGCGTGTGAGACTGCGATCCGGGGCCGGTATTTCGCTGGGAAGTCGAAGGGTCGACTCAGCATAAGACGAGGGAGAAGGACGCGAAGCAGGCAGTCCTCTGCGAGGAAGTGGTGTGGTGTGTCGGAGAGGAGAGACGTTGTGGGTGCGGACACGACGGTGGATGTGATGGAAGGAAGAATGGGATCTGTAACTCAGAGGGGAGTGATGCTGTAGGTATGCCGATGTGTTTTGCTGACAGCAGTGCAGGCGAGTTAATGCTAGGGCGACGGGAATGAAGGAGGCGGCAGCGGCATGATCTCTTAGAGGTCAGTTCGCGGAGACTACGAGCTATCGGCGTCGGGACCCGTATCCCGCGGCAGCCACCGCAGTATCAGGTTGCTACGACTGTCGCCTTCTGCGTGCGTGCTTCGTGCTACGCGTAGTCACTTTTGGCACGTTTCTCGGTCGGAAAGGCGAGACAAGCCGGTAAAACAGACGCGGGCGACGGCGAGAGAGGGGAATTTCGACGTGATGGTGGTGTGGTCTCCGCGCTGTGTGGCTTGGATGTTCCCGGCAGCGGCATGTAATGTATTCCGGAGCGGAGGAGTTGTTGCAGCAATGCAATGCAGTAGCTGTGCAGGAGGAGGAGGGACGGGAATAAACAGAAAGGAAGGGTTCTTTGAGGCTGGACTCAACTCAACTGCAGAATGGGACGTGGAAAGAGAGAGCGGGAGGGACGCGGGGGGGGAAGGAGAAGAGAAATATTCACATGTCTAGCTTCGCAGGCTGGTAATCAGGTAGGTAGGGTAGGTAGTGACACTGGAGTGTTCCAGCTCTGGGTCCACCATAAGGTAGGTACCTAAGGTACGGTACCCTGCAAGTCGACAGTTTGATGGTACGGCACCCGCAGCAGCTTAGTTCCATTGCATTTTACTGCCCTGTAGCTAACAAAACACATCAGACATCAGAACAAGCCCGCAGACAGACACATACTCGTAGCTGCAGCTGCAGAGAGACACCACCAAAGGACTCGACCGGACTCAACTTATGCTCTCTTCTGCAAGTTCCCTTGGGCGAGAGACTGAAGAGGCAAGGATTCCCCTTGGCTGATGGTCGGAGGCTGGAGGCTGGAGCTAGGGGACTGGAGCCAAGGCGCAGCTGCATGCAATGGGATTGTCTCCGGTGGAGCCACATGACTGGTGCACGCCAGATTGAGTCCTGAAATGACATTCTTGGCCACCTGATTCGCCGCTACCCCACACTCTGCTAACCCTTCCCCTCCAGTGTCCGTCCCCTCCGTTCCCTTGAGGAACCGAACGGCGCACGGGAGCATCTCAGGGCACTTTGGTGTGTTTTCCCCTTCACCTGTTTGTCCCTTGCTGTGCAAAGCCAACAACCTAGTACACTACTTTGATCCACCAGTCAGTCCCCGTACCCCCGTGACTTGGACCTCGATGAATTGTCCCTTACCTCATACTTAAGGTCCCTGCCTGGTCGTCGAAGGATGAATCTACGAATACGCAATGCCGAAAGAGAGTCGGGTCAGACGGAAGAAAGTGGTTGTGAGACTGGACGGAACTAGTCAGCCACTTCGCCTGTCCACGTTGGTCCCTGGATGTGAGCTGTCCGCGTATTTAGCCCCTCAATGTCCAACGCCACTGCGAGCGTTGGGAAAATAAACGGGGACAGCAAGCATCATATCTTGCTGAAGGTGAAAACCATAAAAAAAAACAATAAAAAAACCCCCCCTTCACCGCTAGAGGAGACAAGAGCCGTCGAACGGGACTCTGAAAATTCTCATCTCAGATCTGCAGCCAACGACCACAAACAAACAAGAAGGACGAACAGGGACTGGTGGCAGCCCTGCTTCCTGTCGGGTCCTAGTCATTGTCTTGCCGCGCTCCCTCGCTCAAAAGCCCAGGGCAAAGGCATCTCGGGAATGTGCGTGTCTCTTGCTCCATGTCTTAGGCATACCGTAAAACCCGTCCGCACGAACTGGCCTGCACGTGAAGCTACTACGGCTGAATCGCACACTAGGCGGCGCGTTTTCGTCTCAACCAAAGATAAACGTGCCGCCCCGTCTGTGGCCTAGATACGCAGATGCAATACGGATATGCGCTGTCTTTCCAAACGCTGCCTTTGCCCCAAATTGCTTGTTTCTCTTCCCTCGTCAGCACTGGCGAGCGCGAACTCTCTCAACTATGACCGTTGCCCCTCACCCCCTCAACGTCAGGATTGGCACCTCAGAGCCATTGAGGGGGAACTCTTACAAACATGGCGCATGAAGAACGCAGCACTGGCGGCTCCATATCCACGGGCTATCCAAAGCGTCAGCGTTCAACTGCAATCACTTCTGCGCAAGAAAGACAGCTAGGAATAGCATGCGACCTGCAGACTAATGCGAGACACGCTCGACGCCGATCAGCGGGATTCCTGCACGGGCCAATAGACTGACGCTGTATCCGTACCGGCCGACGGTCGTTGCGGGCCATTCTGCTTTCCGTCATCTCAACGCCACCGTGCCGAGCAGACAGTCGTCCCCTGAGTCCGAAAAGGCAACTTGACAAAAGTTTCGAATTGATATGTTATTCTCATCGACATCACATAGCTGCAACTGATTACTCGTCATCTTCATCCTCGGAATCCTCAGAGTCCTCCTCGGCTTCGTCTTCGCTCTCCTCCACTCCCTCCGGTCGGGGTATCATTGTAAACGCCGCCATGCATGTTATGCGGTTTTGTGTGTCGTAGGTGCCCAACAATTTGCCTACTTGCTTGCCTTTTCCTGCAACAAGTTCCTTCACGCCGACCTTCCACACTCGTACCTTGCCATCGCTGCTGGCACCGACCACAACCAAACCTGTCGAACTCTTTTCCTTAGCCTCCAATACGGCCATCGTCTTGATGCGGCCCGAGACACCTGCCTCCTTGCCGCCGACTTGACCAACCAGCTTGGCCGTAGATAGCTTCCCCTCCTCTTCAGCCTTGTTCAGGTCATTCTCCTTGGTGGAAAAGAACAGGACACGGCCATCCTCAGTCGATACGGCCAAGAGGCTCTCTTCCGTCTCGCCCTCAATAGGAACATAGAACAGCTCATGAATCTTGGCTCGGGGCTCGGGCATGACACGGCACTTGATTTCGCAGTTCATGCCAAACACGGCGATATCACGATCGAAGCCGACGGCAAATTCTTGCTCGTCATCTGCCGAACCCCACACCACCTTGCGAGCTTCGCCTGTCGAGTGCCTTCCTTCTCCAAGCTGTTGCAAGTGCTCTCGGCTGAACTCCAAGACAGAGGACTTCTTGCCAGTTACCAGGTTCCACAGCCGCATCTTCTTCTCGCCCTTGCTGACACTAATCATCAACTTCATACTGGGATGGATGGCGAAATCGTTGATGCCGGAAGGCGTTCCACCGAAAGGAGCAGTGTCACCACTGGGCCTGCCCTGCACCTTGGGCTTGGGTGCCTTGACGGTCGACAAAACAGACCAATCTCTTGTCCTTGTGATGGCAATCGTCGAGTCCTCACTTGAAGAAAGTAGCTTCGACCTTGTAGGGAACACCAGCTTGGTGATGCTCGATGTGTGATGCAGTAACGTGCCCAGCTCGCGGTTCTTAGGGTTTTCGAGAATTGGGCGGGGAGCAACGGAGGAGAGAAGCTCCTGGCTCTTACGGCTCGGGGGGTGCGCGGAGAGGTTGTACAGATTGACTCGTTCGTCGGTGCTTCCTGACGCCAGCAGGACCTTTTGGCTCTGGCCAGGAATGGGAGCTGAAATAGGTGACAAGGCGACGGCGCGGATCGCTGATGTATGCGCGCTGAACAGGAAGGTATCCGCAAAGTCGACGGTCCCTTCGGGCTTGATAGTAGCGGTGATACCGTGCAGAACGCGATCGTATGAGCCAGCGACGATCTGGATTGTCAACTCCTCGGTCAGGGCGTCTTCTTTCGAAACAGAGCCGTTGGTGGTTGGCTTGGCCTTCTTCGCGGGCGCAGCGCCCTTCGAAGGAGGCGCGCTCGCTATCTCGACTCTCTTCCTTTTGCCAGCCATTTCTGCCGTCTTTCGTGGTCGTTCGTTTTAGAATTTTGGAAGGTTTTGGGGCTGTCGCTAGATCAGATTAAAAGGGGAAAAAAAGGTTGCGACGCTTCTCAGATGCAGAGCAAGCGGCTCGAGCCTTCAGAGGGACAACAAAAAAAATTCGGCTTAGGAGCAAAAGTCTTATCGCTATCTCGTATCGATAAGCCAAGCTGACAGCGATTCCTCCCCCCACCAGCGGGATCTGGATCTCGGCTGACCGTTTTCGTTGTTGAGATGAGAAAAAGCCCACCTTTGGGGTGGTGCATAAATCACCAGATGGCGCCGTCTGGCGAAGACTGCGTGGGAGCTGCAGCCCAACCAATGATATGAACGTTGGTGCATGGCATTTACCCGACACTTCCCCGACTGATTGATGCATTGCGAAACATGCAACTGTGAACAGGGTGTGCCAGGGTCTTGGGCTAGCTTCCCAAAGCCTTATGCCAGCGCTCCACCACTAACAGCGGCTGATGGACTCTCCGTACCTACCTGACCTACCTTATGCACCGCGTGCTGCCTACTACCTGCAACTCTTACTACACATGTCCAACTTCAGGACCAGCTTGATGGCAACCTAGAATCAACTCATCAAAGACGCCAACGACCGCCATCGAGGCCCAAGAATGGCTTAAATGTGCCTTGACCGGGTCGCATCAACGAGTCAATGTCACCGTCGCTCCTCTAATCGAATCCACTAGCTCCATCATCCTCTCACCGTACTCGACCGCCTCTGCCAACCGTACACCTACCCTGTCTTGACTACGTCGGGCGTCGACAACCTCTCCTCGTAGCCGACGACCACCACCGCAAGTCCATTCCGTCGATATGACATCCTATGGCCATCACATGCCCGCAGCGGCACCTCGAGCTGCCCATCCTGCCACCTATGGCGCCCCAATGCCGGCCCCGGCCCCTACCGCCCCTGCGGGCACTTTCGCACCCGGGACGAAGATACAAGTCGGAAACCACAGGGTGGTGATTCAGAAATATCTCTCCGAGGGAGGATTCGCCCACGTATATTTGGTCAAGCTCCCAAAGCCCATCGACGGGACAGACATGGCTGTCTTGAAGAGAGTGGCTGTCCCCGACAAGGAGGCGCTGCGGAGCATGCGAACCGAGGTCGAAACCATGAAGAGGCTCAAAGGTCATCGCCCAATCGTTACATACATCGATTCTCACGCCTCAGAGATGCGTGGCGGCGGCTATGAAGTCTTTCTTCTCATGGAATTCTGCGATGGGGGCGGTCTGATTGATTTCATGAACACACGTCTCCAGCATCGCTTGACCGAGCCCGAGATCCTCCACATCTTCACAGACATCGCCGAGGGTGTCGCCTGCATGCACTACCTCAAACCACCTCTTCTTCATCGCGACCTGAAGGTCGAGAACGTGCTCATCGTCACCCATGGGTCCCAGAAAAAGTTCAAGGTCTGCGATTTCGGATCTGCTGCTCCGCCGAAACCTGCGCCGCAAACCGTCGTCGAATGCAGGCTCATGGACGAAGACGTACAAAAGCACACCACCATGCAATACAGGAGTCCTGAGATGATTGATGTCTATCGCAAACTTCCCATTGACGAAAAATCCGATATTTGGGCATTGGGTGTATTGTTGTACAAGCTGTGCTACTACACTACCCCGTTTGAGGACCAGGGCCAGCTGGCTATCCTCAACGCAAGTTATAGATTCCCTAGTTATCCAGTCTTTTCGGATCGCCTTAAGAAGCTAATTGGTAAGTTCTCACGGCCCAGGCCAAAAACCATGCTTAACAACAGACAGCTTCCATGCTGCGCGAGAGCCCCGCGGCTAGACCGAACATCTATCAGGTTTTGCGCGAAGGCTGCGCCATGCAGGGTCGCGACGTCCCTATACACGACGTAGGTTATACCATGAAACCTTCCAATGAGTGGCTCACTGAGAATGACGTAGATCTACTCCGGAAAGCAACGTTCAGAGCCACAAAGCAGACCTGCCGCAACGGAGTCTGCGGGGGCTAAGCCAATAGTCGGTGCCGTATTTGCTCCGGCGAAGCAAGAGGAGCAGGTCCTTCCGGATATTGTGCCCATGCGGAGAGGGAGACTTCCGGCGTCCAGCCAACAGGCTCAGCCTCAGCCTCAGCAAGCGGCAAAGCCAAGCCCGTCTCCCATGCGCGTCACGAATGGAGACCCATTTGCTGCTCTAGACACACCAGCTGCCCCAGCGGCGGCAGCGGCTGCTGCTCCCGTCGCAGATGTTGATGAATTTTCATCTCGATTCCCGTCTTTGGATCAGTTCTCTCTACTCCATGAATCCGGATCCAAGTTCAATTTTGACTCGCACACCCCTCCTCCAACGCAGCAGCAGCGAAGCCAGGCCCAGCGATCCGCCGAGAAGCCTGTAGACGCGGGGTTTGCAGCTGCGCAATCGCCTCCGAAGAACCAAGAACCAGTTCGTCCGAGGACAGTGGCGCCAACGGGAGCTTCATCGTATACACCTCCGACGGTGAAGTCTCCTCCACTGGGGGCCGTTGGCTTAACGAAAACTGCCTCGGCTCCTACACAGCAAGTCGAGATGAGCAGAGCGCATGCAATTATCAACAAGAACCCCGAGCTGCAGGCTATTTCGTCTCAATCCCAAGCCCATGCTCATGCCCAAACCCCGTATCAGGCACCGCCATCGAGGTACGTGTCGACTGGCACAATGACGAATACGCCGCCTCCGGAGCAGCAGCAGGCCCGTGAGCCAGCGCCTATATGGCGAGTACCAACGACGGACCCCAGTCGGTCAGCAAGCCTTCCTCGTCAGTCCGAAGCGAGCCTTGCCAGCCGTTCAGCGGCAGATGACCCGGTTCCTGGATCTATTCCACGGGTCCCTTCATACCAGTTCCGGCCGAACCATGTGCGACATCCATCATCATCTCGTCCGTCCCTTGAGGGCGGGCGCCCAAGCCTGGATCTCCTCGACTCAAGCGCCCAAAGAAGATCAATTGACGGTCGCCAGCGTCCGGTAAGCACACATCTAGAGTCGAACCTGGATTTCCTCCGCGAGAAGGAGGGATCCTCGAAGCCACTGCCCTCTCCAGGATTGATGTCTCCAAAGTTCCCCGACAGAGTGCCGTCTCCTGCGGTGCCCGCTGAGCCGGAGCCGGAGGAAGCCCACATCGAGTCGAACGTAGAGTTCCTGCGCAGTATGGAAGAGTCGAAATCAGAGAGGAAGGAGTGGGGCGCGAAGCATGGCAAGCGCGGAAGTCTAAGCTCTCTCTCTGGAACGAAGAATATCTTGGCTGGAAAGTTTGGGGATGCATTCAAGCGGTTTGAAGGAAACCAGGCCCCGGCGCCCGCTCGAACGCCGTCACCGCTCAAACAATTAGAACGCCCCGTACTCACCCCAATCGAGGGATCAGAGGCTACCGATGGCCGTACTGATGACGGCAAGGGCATGGAGGAGACTGAGGACATGACTCCCGCCATGCGACGAGAGCTTGAACGACTCCGGCTCGAGGAGGAAGAGCGCCGCGTTGAAGCAGCAGCAGCAGAATACCGGCAACGATTCACCAATCAAACCTCAGGTCCCGGCGGGCTGCCGAAGAGCATTGGCGGCGTCTCTAGAGCCGTCAGCATTCAGAACAGAGTGCAAAATCTGTTGAACGAAGGCCAGAAGTCCTCGGCGCAGGTGCCTCGTACTGCGCAGGGCTATGGAGTCTACACCGACAGCTCACCAGTCACAAACCGACTGGATAAGCAACTTCCTGAGATTCCCAGGAAGCCGGTCGGCGGCGCCAAGCCTCGATCCGTGACACCGTCGAACGGTCAAGATGTCGCCATTCACAAAGTGCGGCCCTCTTCCAGCGACCCTGTCTCCCAAACGGGACGAAGTACTCCCGGGCCGAGGCCAGTGGCACCGCGTAAGCCGATGCACCTGAACAGCTTGCCGACCGGTGGCCGATCAGGGTCGCCACCGAAATCTTCACAAGCTCCCTCGACGTCCTCTGATCACCTTGTTGGTGTAGGGCTCCCGGGTCGGCCAGTGATAGAGATGTCTGCCCGGGAGAAGGAGGACTATTTGCAAGACTTTTCGAAGCGATTCCCTAGCTTGGGCTCCATCGAGATGGTCGAACGTGACCTTGCTGCGGAGGCTGGCGAGCAGCGCCCGGCGAGGTGAAACGCCTCGCATTGCATTTGCGGCTGCGCAAGACAGCGAATCCAATTTAGACGGTCGTGTTGGACTAGATTTGAACGTATACACTCTGATCAGCAAGCGTATAAACTGTCAATCCATGTGTGCGGGCAAGGTTGTGTTGAGGGCTAGAATATACACTTGGCTATGCTCTGGATAGACCATGCCAAAGACCGCTGGGCTCATCTTTCTTGTATATACGATTGTAGAACACTGACTCAACGCAATTTGTCCAATTAAGGACTTAGGCGCGCGTTTTCTGACCGTGATGAAACCCCACAAATCTCCGTGTGCTCAACACCGAGGCGCAGCGGCTTGTCACTGGTGACAAGTAACGATTGGTATCTTTGAATTGAAATTACACTAAATTTGGGATGCTATTCAGCAGACTCGTGGCCTTATCCACTTTCTCCTCTTCCACTTCCGCGATACGCCTTTCCCTTTTGTATTTCGGCCAAGGGCCAAGCCCGCACACATGGCTCGACATTTAACTCGACAAAACATTCCCTGTCCACCTAGAACAGAGCACGGGCAACTCGTCGGGGAAGATTGGCCCACGTCTTCTCGGGCATGGGTTCGTCGCTGGGGTCCTGCAGGCGGACGCCCGACTTGAGGTCGATGTCCTTGAGCGGCACGTACATGCTTGTGTCGCGGGAGACGACCTTCCAGAGCAGGTACAGGAAGATGACGATGGGAGCGGCGAGGTACTGGGTGAAGAAGGCCTCGGCGTCGGGGGTAGCGTCAGGAGAGGGCTGGTGGGCTTGTTAGTATACTATCTGATCACTCAGGGGCTGAAGGAACACTCACGTAAAGGGCGTTATAGAAGGTGGCAACCAGGCAGATGAAGTTCAGGCCCAGGCCGATGGCACTACCCCAGATGCCAAGAGGCACCTTGTAGGGGATCTGCTCAAGAGTGTAGCCCTGCAGCTTCCAGGCCATACGCATACGGATGTGTGCCAGACAGATGGAGCCCCAGACGAAGAAGTAGGACAGACCAGAGAGGGCGAGGAGCCAGCCAAAGACGGTGCTGCTGTCGGCTGACTCGCCGATGAAGGCCAGAAGACCAAAGGCGAGCTGGATGAGGACGCACCAGATGGGGCGACCGGCCTTGTCAACATATGCGAGGACGCGGGGGGCCATGCCACGCTCGGCCATAGCCTGCATCGTGCGGGTGGATCCGAAGGTGCAGGAGTTGGCGACACTGATGACGGAGATGGTGATTACCGCGTTGAAGATAGAGGGGAGGACCTTGATGCCGGCGTCCTGGATGGCGAGGACGAAGGGAGAGGCCTTGGTGTTAGCACCAGAAGATCCCATGAGACGAGGGTCGTTGGCGGGGACGATGAGGCCGAGGATGAAGAGGTTAACAATGTAGAAGAAGGCGATACGCCAGAAGACCTGCTTGGAGGCTGTGGGAATGGCCTTGCGAGGGTTCGTGGACTCGGCAGCCGCCAGACCGACGAGCTCGGTGCCGCCGAAAGCGAAAGCAGCAACGACGAAGACGCCGGCGAAACCGTTGAAGCCGTTCTGGAAGGCCCCCGGGTCGTGCCAGTACTTGGCGCCGAGGTAGCCCTTGTCACCAACGCCGCCGCAGTTGATGACGATACCGAGGATGATGAAGCCCGTGCAAGCCATGATCTTGATGATGGAGAGGATGAACTCGACCTCACCGTAGCCGCGGACACCGAAGATTTGGATGATTGCCAGGAGGACGAGGAAGACTGTGACCCAGACGCCCATGTTGATGTCGTCACGCCAGAACTTGATTGTGATACTTGCTGCGACGAGCTCGAAAGGAAGGACAGTGAGCCAGGCGATGGCATAGTCCCAGCCCATGGCGAAGCCCCTGGGTGTTTGTTAGCCTGCCGATGTTTGAGGGGATGGCGATGCACACGTACCAGGATGGGTCGACGAAGCGGCAGACATAGGTGAAGAAGGCACCGTTGACCGGGTAGAGGACAGCCATTTCAGCAAGCGCCTGAGTCGTGAACATCAACATGATTCCGACAATCATGTAGCCGATGACCTAGAGTCTCCATGTTAGGTGCGAACGTGTTCGGAGTGGATGTTCTGAGCCCATACCAGAGCGGCCGGACCACCAGTTCGCAGAGCACCACCAGAACCGACGAAGAGACCTGCTCCAATGGCACCACCTGTCCAGAGCGTTAGCATGCAAGTAGGCGTCCCTTTGGTAGCAGTGAGACTGACCGATGGCGATCATCTGCATGTGGCGGCTACGAAGGTTGCGCTGAAGGGGCTCGCCCTTGGTAACAACGCCGACCTCTTCATCGTGGGATCCTTCATAGCCATTCTGGCTATCAACCACGGGACTCTTGGCGTAATGCTTCTCGTCGTCGACGACGGGTTGGGAAGACATGTTGGCGAACCGGTATCAGACGATGCCACCTCCTTTGAATAGTTGTTGGGTACTGCGAAGAAGGGCGAACCGGAGACGACGCTTCAATCAAGCTCCCGGGGGGAGGTGCCAAGAGGTGCCTGATATATAACCTCCAGATCGAGCAGGGCAGCTTGGCTGAGAGCTGGGAAATGACCTCTGATACGGGACACACACTAAGTAGACTACCACTGGCCCCCGTAGTCTGCAGCGGAGCAGTCCCAGGACCATGGGGATAGACCATACTACTACTCCCCCGGGTTCGCCGCTGCGTTAGTCCCCCTTGGGGACGTTGCTCTCACGCGTCGCAGGACGATTCGTACGGGCTAGACCCTTGACCCGCCGAACGAAGGTAGACGAGACAAGCTTTTGTCTGCGATAAGACCAATGCTCATTCCCCCGGGTACACTAGAGCAGCAGAGACCAATACTGTGGTCCCGGGCGAGGGGGCAGCAAGGCCTGGGGTGGTCCCATTGTCACCCGGCGCGGCGTGCGTATGGCTAGACAAGGACATGGGACGAATTTGAGGTTAGCTTCGTTCGGCCAAAGATGCCACAACTACTCAAAGATTGGCGATGGTGGTGGCAGCAGCTCGTTTGGTGTTTGGGCCCCTGGGGTTAGGTCGAGTGAAGCGTCGCTGATTGGGTCAAATCGGTTTGATATCTTGGCTTTCTCGGCGATACTCTGGGGTGTCTCTTGCCCCGGCGCACCTCCACCTTCTCCCACAAGCCAGCCATCCCCTGCTCCATACCCCTGCTCCTTGATAAGAACTGCCTGCTCTCTGGTGCAGACTTGCACGGCAGCAGAGTTTAGTTACAGATAAGGCAGGTGAATTGAAGGTTCGGGTGTTACACGAAAGTGATGTCGCAAGAACTGCTTCTGCGCGTCTGACGCCTGGTCTTTGTATTGCCCTCATCTCTGATGTTTGGGCCTTGCGTGATGTAATGTTCCGCACAAGTCTTTAGAGACGAGACGAGACGAACGCCGTCTTTCACTCCCTCTCTCAATTGACTTCGGGTAGATGGGGGTTGGAGCAGCGTCCGGGCTCCGGCTCGGGCTCGGGCCCAGGCTCAGGCTCAGGCTCAGGCTCAGAGTGACAAACTGCCGTTGTTGGCGTCTAGTAAGGAAAGGGTTAGATGCTCCGAGGTCTCAAAGAGTAGCACCCGGGGGCGATAACGCTCAGCACGCGATGCCCAGTGCGCCAACGACGCCTCCCGGGTGGCCGCCACTATCTGGGATAATTGCCGCATGATAGACGCTGGTCCTTCTTCGATTTGTTCTAGAATGCTGCTCGGTGTAGCGTGCGGCAGGACTTCTGACGGGGGACGGGAAGGAATGGACGGTTGGTGGTGATTGGATTGCGGATGGCAGCGTAGCGTCCCCGATGTAAACTGACATGGCGCCATGATCTGACTCGGGTCAACCTGGCTAGCATTCGTGCTCAAATTCCTCACTGCTCGTAATTTGAAATCGATTGGATAGGCCACGAGGAGCCAGGCTATTGAGAGAACTAAAGGCAGCGTACAGACTGGAAAGTTGTCCTCGATCTTCCGTCATTTGCAACTTGGGCGAGATGCAAGACCGAGAAGATCGTCACATGAAGTCCCCAAGCCCCCGCCACGCCGAGAGCAACCAAGCTTTTGCAGCAATACGGGTCTAAGGCAACCATTGGCTCGATTCAGGGCCAAGAGGTCGGGGGATCTGTAGTCGCTCTTGGCCTCTAGTGCTTCTACCAACGTCCACCCACCGCCCCCAACGTCGCCCGAGAGACACGTTCCAGACTTGGTGCTTCCTGGATGGGTAGGATTTCTCAACCACCCTTGCCGAGATGCCGTGTCCTTCAGTGTCTGCCCAAGCGAGGCACTTGAATAGATGGGTAAAGCCGAATGGTTTATTCAAGATCCCAGTCACGCCCTCATCCTGAATAGGAATGTGCAGTTTTCTTGGGATGCGCCCGCTAGGTCGCTGCTTCAATCGTTTTGCCCATCCATAACCTCGTGGAGTGACGGCTTTGCAAAGATCTGGGGAAGTTGTGGCTATTTCGCTGTTTCTCCGTCTGTCCAGGCATGTACCGAGATAGTCATCGAACTCCTTCACCCTCGAACAGAACCAGGTTGATGGAACTGTTGATCTTTGCGTGATTCACACCGACTAAACGGACAACTCGGTTGCCGGAAAAAATTACAACGAGTGGAATAGCGGACAAATCAATTGCTTCAACTATCTGCTATCAAGGCTGGAGATTGATCTGCTGATAGCCATTCCCTGCTATCGCAGAGCTCGGACTCGCCGACAGGTGAACCCCCGCGCGTCAGCGTGACAACCGGTTGCGCGTACGTACAGCAGCCGGGCGTCAAGAAGCGCCGGAATGCCACCTGGCTGCTTCGCCTGCGACTCTTCCCGCCTTACTGAAGGAGCTTCGCATTCAGCTCACACAGCTTCAGCTCGGGACCCCGTCAATCAAGCAGGCGAACGCAGCATGAAATCGTGTTGTCCCGACCTCCAGCTCGTCCTTGCATACACTAGAACTCTTCTAGTGACCTTCTAGCTGCCGTGTCCTGCAGGTTGCTATGCCATGTGAGCACATACACACGACGCCAAGCATATGACAGAATGAGACTTCGCCCCGTGGGTGATCGGGCGAGAATCCTACAACACCAGCGGTGTGGCTCGACATGGCGCCAGCGGACTGACGATATTAGTGGCCGAAGCTGCAATGCCAAGTCCCGAAGTGCGTCCTTCCTAAGCAACAGGTATTGACGAAGCATCTCAGCCCAACGTGGGCAGGGGAGCGAAAGTGTAGCCTTCGAGCTGGGGCGTTTGCAGCGGTTGAATATGCCCCTGCTGATACAAAACATACCAGACGGCGTCAGGATTGATTACTTCCAATGCTTGACGCGCCTCGTGGTTCTTCTCAAGAACATCTGCCAAGAGCTCCAGGAACTCATCAAAGATTGCTTCCTCGATACGAACATAGGAGGCAATTGCTACCAGCAAGCGGACAACACCCTCCCAGATCTGTGCTGCCTGGGAAAATTTGCCTAGTCCCCCAGATACCGAGCTGGTAGCTAAGTCAAGAGATTGTTGGCCCAGCAGATCGTTGCCAGACCGGATGGGGATGATTATCCCCTGACTCGCAGACGCAGCCGTATCGTCTGGCTTGTTGGTATCTTGATAAGACCTGCTGTGATTTTGAGAGCGGCCTGCCTCCGTCTTTTTGGCCCTGCACCATTTGCCCAGCCCGTCCCACCACTCCGTCTTGATTCTGGAGCTCAGAAAGTCTCCCGCGGTGGCGCATAGCATCGACAAGGCATCACACGCTGAGATGGCCACGAAAGCTTCCTCGTCGTACATTCTGCTTTTGACAACCGGCCAGACGGCATTGATGAGAGGCAAGAACGAATCCTCGTCGCCTGAGAGTGCAGGAGAGACCGTTGTCAAGAGCTCCAGCAAAGATTTGCGCAAGGCAGGACTGGGAGAAGTAAGGTAATGCTGGGTCAAGGTTGTGATCTTCTCGAGAAGCGCGTAGGTGGGGGTCTTTGGCGGTTTCTCCTTGTCAACCTGGCTACCTGTCTCCTCCACATCCTCAGGGCCATTATCTCCTTGGATCTTCTCCGGGCCCCAAGGCTGTTGAGGATGCGATGAACTGATTTCTTCCACGTCAGCATCCTCCTCTGCTCGCCTCTCCCGTTCTTGACGCCTCTTCAGCATTTCGATAATATCGGTAATCGTGATGGGCTTGGCTGCGACTTTCTTGTGACTGCTAGGGCCGTTTCGTCGACCTTCGAGGAGGAGGTTCTTTGATTTTGCGCCTTGGGTGACGACCTCTTTGAGGACTGAGAAGAGGCTTTCCACGAAGATGGGATACCCGTGGTAATTGTCCAATGCTGCAAAAATGGACGCCACCACGTCGTCTAGGTATGGAAGCAGGCGCGGGCCTGTCAAGCGAGTCATCATCACTAAGACCTTCGTGGACGCCGGTGAAATGTCAAAGGTATTGAGACGCAACGAAACTGAATTGATCATGTAGTCGGCATTCTCGATGACGAGGTCGGACACGCTCTTGTACCCGCAGGAAGCGGCCAGAATGTTCAGTGTTGTAATAGCATGGCCTCTCAGACGATCACTTGTCGAGCCCAAAAATGTTGTGATGGGGTACAATACGTCAATGAGCTCTGGCCTGAAGGCTTTTCCTGATCTTGACGCAGCGAACGCAGTGACCTCGAGTGCGGTTGCCTCCAACCTCCAGTCCAGTTCTGACAGCTCTGAGTGGGAGTCAAGAACCATGACAGCAAAGGTGTAGAGTTCCTGGAAGACCGCGTCGGCTTCGTCTCCTGCCACTGTCAGCGAAGAGAAGTCCAACAAGTCGTCCAAATCGCTGGAGCGCGACAGGGCCGCTCTGAGAAGCTCGAAGCTCAACCAGAAAGCAGCTGTCTGTGCATCGCCTGTTGCATCTCGAGCATGGTCCAACATCTCTGCTGCAATTTTGGCTTGTTGTGATGCTGGTCCGACTTGCGACAACAGCTCGAGCATCGATGATCGCGTGCCCACCTGGCTGTCTTGATTTAACAGGACGTTCTGATACTGCTTCGAACTTGCTTCCGCCTTCACAATATCTTGGCTATACCACGAAGAGTCTGCTGAAATCAGATCCATGACTTTGCCTTGTTTGCTACCGCTCACGAGAGAAGTTACACTATCTCTCAGGGCCGCGGCAATAGATTCATCGAGAAGGGACGAATCCAACTGAAGGCTGCTCACCATGGACATTCCTTTGCTTAGGTTCTGGATGGCAGCTTGTTTATTCCACTCGTCAGCGGATTGCATGATCCTAGGTAAGCTTGTGATCCAATTGTAGCATGTAACCTTGATGATTTCTCCGATCTCAGGGTACAATATTGCGAGGTCATGTAAACTCGTCGCCGAAAGTGACTGGACTTGGTCAGGTGGGGATAGAACCATAGCCGTTTCAACGAGCATCGAAGCGCAAGTTTGTAGTGAGGTGTGGCACTCGTCAAGAAGTCCGAGTGACAATGCTAGTAATGCCTCGTGTACATTGTTGGAGTCGTGATTGCGTAACTTCAGAACGGTTGCCATGGCCAGCTTGATCTGGGAAGCAGTTGCATTGAGCCACGGTGAGCTCAATATTTGTGCTTTCTCCGCTTCGGACTGTTCCTGAGGAGTTTGTTTTGCGATTATGCTTCGGGTCTTGACGTCACCCAGAACGTGTATAAGCACCAGTTTCAGGCACTGGATTGATGCCACGAGGACACGCGTCTTCTCTCTCTGGGGCTTGGCAAGAAGTTTTGTCAATGAGGAGACAACGCCGGGAAGAAATGAAGCTAAAGCAGCGTGATCCCTGATACCGGTGTAGAAGCAGCTAAGGGTTCGGAAGGCCTCGAGCTGAATCTCCGGCGTCCTTCCGTTGGTAACGCAGTCGAGAAGGACGGTGATTGTATGGCCAAGAGTAGGCACCATTTTCTCCTCAGTCAGGGCCGGAGCGGCCTTGACCGACGATCCGGTCACTGTGATCAGGGCAGTCAAAGCCCTCAGTGACTCAAGTTCAGTCTCCTCGGGAAGATCGCGTGTTTCTTCCCTTCCCGGGACTCCTCCAACGACGAAAGTGAGCAGAATGAGAAGCTGTTGCATGATCTCGGGCGAGATATTTGATTTCCAGCCGTGGATGATGGTGATTGTCAAACACTTGATTGCGAGTTCCACAAGGCGCTTCGGGTATGTGTCCTGATTTCTAAAGACATGAGAGAGTGGAAAGAAGACGTAATCAGCGAGTTTCTCGTCCATGACTGTGGCGTCTCTGTTGATTTGGTCGCTGAGCATGCGGAAGAGTTCGGTGGTCAGCTCTGTGAGACGCTGAAAGGATGAAGATCCCTCCGGTGGCCGGATGGCCAACTGGCTGATTGAGACACAGCATGGCTTGAGCTAAATCTATGTATTAGCCTTGATCAGGGAAGTATTTGCGGGTGCGAACCTGTTGGAAGAACTCATTTCGGGCTGGGGTTGAACCTCCCGAGGCGGTTGCCATGATGAGGATATTTCATTACAGTCCCGAAATGATGCTTCGGTTTCTGCACTGCAGAGCTCCTTGACTTATTCAATCTTTGAGATGGCTCCCTTTATAATCGGTGACTGGACGAAGGTGGTTAGACGCGCATGAATATGTGAGTGTCGTTGAGATGCGAGCCGCATCGTGTCTTGAAGCGCAGTGACCCTCAGCACTTTAGGCAGGAAGACGGTGATAGAAGCAAACCCAGAATGCGACGGGAGTTGGGCCAATCGGGAGGCTGCCGTGTGGGGCACTACCAGTAGGCACTCTTGAGTGGCCATCGCGCTTCGGCGCCCTGTAGGAACACTGAAGTATAGGTGGGTTCCCACCTCATGTCAGAGCCCCCACTAACCTCCCTACCTTAGGCCTACCTCGATTCACAGTGTCTGAACAGAATCCCCACGATTACAGAATCTATATCATAACACCTCTCGCTACAAGACTCGCGGTATTTTACTGGCAGTGTTGTTTTCCATAAGAGCTCCTGATTTCTGTTAACATTCTAGTAATATTTGCGAAAGCCATGGCTCCAGGACCTTTCTCTTGCGTCGTGCACCCTTACGACTCACCAACCTCCAGTGCCGCCGCCTACGAGATAGGACCGTCCGGCTCGAATGCCATACTCTTCATTGGCGGCCTCGGAGACGGGCCTCACACCGTATCTTACACTCAAACTATAGCCAGGAACCTGGAAGATAAACATTTGGACTGGTCCGTCTTCGAGATCAGAATGAGGAGCTCGTTTACGGGGTACGGTTACTCGAGCCTGAAGACCGACATCGAGGACATTTCGGCTCTCGTGAGATATCTCCGAGGTATCGGTAAGAAGAAGATCGTCCTCATGGGACACTCAACAGGATGCCAGGTACGCAGGCCATTTTGAGATCGGTAACACTCGAGAGTTAAGCTTACTTCTTTAGGATTCCGTCGAATATACCAAGCACAAGGAGGATCCTGTCGATGGGTTCATCCTCCAAGGCCCAGCATCCGATAGGGAGAGCATTGTCGACTTTGTCACACCGGAACTGTATAAGAAGGGCTTGGATCTCGCAGAGAAAATGATTGCAGAGGGCAAAGCAGGCGAGGTCATGCCTACAGACCATCTGCCGTCCTTATTCGATTCGCCCATCACAGCGTATCGTTGGCACGCACTGGCGGCCAAGGGGTAAGCCACTATCCGATGTTTGGTCACGCTCATCGCTGACTTGGCCCAGGGGCGATGATGACTACTTCTCATCTGATCTCGATGAGTCGGTCGTGTCTTCGGTCTGGCAGCGATTCGAGCAGCCAGTAATGGCTCTGCACTCGGCCGAAGATGAGTTCGTCCCGGCCAAAATCGATAAGCAAGCCCTGATCGATTCGTGGAGGAAGATGAGCCCAAGAGTGCACCCTTTGAGCGGGGTGATCCCAGGAGCAAGCCATGCCGTTAAGCAGCCGGAGGCCCAGGAATGGTTGGCAGGCCGTGTGATGGAGTTCATCCAGCAAATTTGAAAACAGGAACAGCTTTGTCAAGTCCATCTGGGTTGGCCAGGTCGGCGACAAAGTGGCTCGCGACCTTGGCTTCGGCGGCCATCCAAAAGAGTAATTGAACGCCAAGATACTTATAGAGCATAGAACGGATTCAAGGATGAATACCCGTAAAAGCGATGTTCTAAAATGATTATCTTTACCAGGAATAGGAGCTTCTTTCTACTTTGCTGTCCAAGGTAAATATGCTCCTCCCCGCAGTGCCAACGAGCGAGGTCGGCGATAGGCAGGTACGTTCGTGTACCGAGACCCACTTACTCGGGCAGGGTGGCGGCGATGCTCAATGCAGGTCGCCGACCCCAAGAATGGCTTGATTATGCGATCGCGGGCGTCGCGAATACTTAATCCCTTGGAAGCTCATGCCCGTCAACATCCACAGACCACCTAACTAAACACGCTATTCTGAAATCAATCATCTCAAAGCCGAAACTCTCCTTTTGCAAAGGACAACCTACCATCATCGTCGACTACTGACACTCTAATTTCCTGTTTCCTGCTTCGTGTTTCTCCCGCCCTTCAACATGTGTTTCGGAGTCACTTGCTCGAATTGCTGTAAGTTCGACCCAAGACTACAACTCCGTTCAGAAAGTCGTACGCTAACTTCCCATTAGCAAAGGCAACCTGGCGTGGTTGCGGCCAGCACATCCCCTCGGCTCTGAGCGGCGTCCCTGAGGACCAGTGGTGCACATGCACTCCCAAGGTCACGGTCAACGGCAAGGAGTACCCGCCGGCAGGTTCAGTATCGATTCCTGGTATGTCTTGGCTGAGCAGCTTGTTTGGCGGAGGCAGTTCGAATGACAAGGCGAAGCAGGAATCTAGGAGGCGGGGAGAGCTATGATTATTAGGCTGCATGGGGTACGGCGCGCGATGACCGGTGTACAACAGGGGGCGGCCGAGGCGTTGCATGGCAGATCATGGGTGAGCGAAGGCAGGCGCAGGTTTTGGAGTTGAACCTACATAACTTTGTAAGGCTACACTGAATACATCCTCTTGAGGCGAAAGGAGCTTTCATTGCTTTCGAGTAAACGCTTTGTTCGTCGCAGCAACTCCACGGCCAGACTGGAAGATGGAGGGGTTGCCTTACCATATGCGGTGAATGTGGCCCTCACCCCTCATTCACAGTGTTTTTGGGGTTCAAGTGGGTACCTTACCGATTACCTAAAACGCCATGCCTGCGCTTGGTCATTTACGAATAGAAACGCGCTGATTGAACAGCACGTATCGTCGCCGGCCCGGAGCTGATAAGAGGAGGTACCGGCGTCTCTCGCGCTCCGGTCCATGAATCACGGCGCCTTTGTTTCCTTTTGAAGCCCCCGTTTCCTCTTCTGTTCCACACCCTGGCGGATCTCGTAGAGGCGAGCATTTTGCCATGCTGCTCCTGTCACCCGTCTTCCTCGGAGCGGCCTCCGTTATTCTCACCCTTGTCTACGTCGCTCGCTGTATTTCTTCCCCGTTATGGAAACTGCCTGGCCCGAGGGCATCCGCCTTCACCTCTTTGCTTTTAAAATGGCACGAGTGGCACGCCAACAGGACCAAGTACATACACCGTCTCCACAAGAAATACGGCCCTGTCGTCCGTATAGCGCCGAATGAAGTGGCTTTCACTTCCTACGATGCTGTCAAGGAGATATACTGCTCTGGGGGCAGCGGGTATGACAAGACGGAGTTCTACAATCTGTTCAGAGTTTATGGCCGGAGGTAGGTGCAAAGCAGTGTTTTTGAAGACGGTACCTCTGTCTCACACACCTATCTAGGACAATGTTTACCACCTTGAACAAGGAAGATGTACGGCCCCAGACCCCGGCTGCCAAATGACAAGAGGCTCATCATGTGTGTGGCACAGCACGCAAAGCGGAAGAGAATCATCGCAGATCGTTACGCCAACAGCAACGTGCTGCGCCCGGCACCCTTAAGCGGGATCCAGAAACGATCCCTCAACTTCATCAAGCGATGCGAGGCCTCTGTGGGCAAAAGCCATGACATTTTCGTAAGTTCTCGAGCAACGACGGCGGCCGTCGCCGTGCGCGGCAGTCTGCTCACCCGACGTAGATGAGTCTGCACTCTTATGCCTGCGATTGCGTCACACACCACTTGTTCCACCCGTACGGCACAAACTGCCTCCAAGACACCGCGGACGAGGAGATGATGCACCAGGTCGCCGCCGACGACAGCCTGCAGAACCGTCTCATTCAGCACTATAGCCCTGTCCTGCACAAGGCATTATCCGGGGTGCTGTACGCTTTTGCCAAGCCACGTGAGACGCCTCTCGCGGACAACTTCGTGATGGAGTCGAGCAGGCAGCCCGACCCGGCGCCGTTCACCTTGCTGAGCCGTCTCCATGAGAAGTCGAGCGACTTGGACCAGACCGACAAGGCGGGGGAGAATTTGGACCACATGGCGGCCGGCATTGATACCACGGGCGACGGGTTATGTTTTCTCATGTGGGAGCTCTCGCAGCCCAGGTCCATGCAATTTCAGGAGAGGTTGCAGCGGGAACTGCGGGAGAATCCCGGGGTCTCGTTTGATAAGCTGCCATTCCTGGATGCTGTGGTGCAGGAGGGGCTCAGAGTCTTCCCGGCCATCCCCATGTCCCTTCCCCGGTATGTGCCACAAGGTGGTCGCACAATCGACGGGCACTTCATCCCGGAGAAGACCATCGTGAGTTGCCAGGCGTACTCGGTTCATCGGATCAACAGCGATGTGTTCCCCCGGCCAGAGTTGTTCGACCCTAGCCGATGGATGGAGCCGACGGGAGATGCGGAGAGGAAACGATTGACGTTTGCTTTCGCCAACGGTGGCAGGGGTTGCGTAGGAAAGCAGTGAGTTCTCCCCTTTCGTGCAGCACCCATGCGCTTTGCCTCGACTCGGAGACTGACTCTTCACCGTGTAGCCTGGCACTGGCCGAGATGAAAATTCTCCTGTCGGACATTTACTCTCGTTACACGACGCTTCCTGAGACCTCGACGACGGCCGAATCGATGGCCATGTCTGACCAGCTCATCTCATCGCGACCCCTGGGTCAGAGGTGTTTGCTGCAGTTTTTTCCTATTGCCGAGAAACGAGAGTGATCGGCATATGGTTCAGATGGAACTTGTCCTGCCCGGTTTTGAGGGAGATGGGTTAGACGGGGTGAGGTTCGGGAGATTATGGCTAGGCGTTTTGTTTCTGCCGGTGCCAGCGCATTTCTCGCGTAAAGGTAACGATGTAGAAAGAGTAACGGATGAGTAGATGTGGAAAACGACTGGACTTAGACCACCCCAATCTGGTCAGGTGCTGGCGTCACTTCTGAGCTTGAACATTTGCAATATCCAACGACACCCTGGAGCCGGTGTTTCAGAGGCGCCTGGAGAGCCTGCCCTTATTTGTGAAGTGGTTACGTGGATGACTGCGAACCACATACAAATAAGTCGGTCCAGATGACTTGCAGGACAGAACCTCATGAGTTCGCAACTCTTTCTCACTGGCTCGGATTTACTCCGTACTCGCCGGTCGAATGCGAGCGAGCCTGGGAATCGAGGCGGGGGGCGAACCCAGCGGCTGCAGAAAATAGGTACAACACTAGTGCGGTCCACTAATAGCGGAGGTACAAGATAGGTTGGGTTGCCCTAGAACTGAAAGATTTATTTTTGTTTCTGCGCCGCTGCCCAGATGAGAAAGCAGCGAAGAAATCCTACCATTCACATCCGAAGCAGCGTCAGCATCCCTCTCCCCTTGCTGACCTTGCCCTCCCAATCGTTCACACTGTGACGCTCTGCGTGCGATTTGCGCTTCCTGAGGCGAAGACGACCATTGATTGGCCTGTGAATGCGGCGGAGCTGTCGCAGTTTCCGGTGAGATGGCCCGCGGGAAGTTAAGCTGCTGGTGGGCAGTTGTCAGTGTTTCAACGTCCCGTCAATCGATGGGAAACCAGAAACCCCGTCATGTCCACCCGCCTATTCGTGCACAGGGCATGTCCCAGGCAAGGGAACAACGTGCAGGGCAGGGAGTAGCCCGCAATCGCGAGCTCCTTTGATACGCTTGCGTGCTTGAACCCAATTCAAAGGCCATGATACTTTGATTATCATCATTCGTGATAGAGTCCATCTCTTGAGATCCCGTCGAAGCTTGTAACCATGGGGCAAGTTCACCTTGGGCGTCGTATAGTAGAACTGCCCGCTATCACAACTTGGCTTTCTCAATCCTCTCCTGTTCGGCCCATGCCTTGTTGATGCGGGTATTTTGATAGAACCGCCATGCCCCAATGGCTGCCGCAGCGGGAGGACATGCCAGAAGCAACCAATTCCACCAAATGGGACTCGATGCCTGCACCTGGCGAATGGCCTCGGCGATATCCCTTTTGAGATCGTCCTTGGTTCCGTCGTTCCAGAGCACAACTCCCTTGCCTGGACCCCGCGCCTCGCATCTCTTCGCTTTGAGCCTTACGTCGGTCTGACTTAGCACACGGTTCTGGGCATCCTCGGCAGATAGATGGGGATCACGAGCTCTGAGTCGTTGCATCTGCACCTCGGGGTCCTTGACGGCAACGACGAAGACGGTTCCGCAGATGCGGTCAAGTCCGCTCTCGAAGAGAAGGGGCACGTCTAGTAGGACTGCCCAGTGGCCACGAATGTAAGCCCGGAAGATGGCTTTATACATGGCTCCGCGAACGGCCGGGTGAACGATGCCGTTGAGGATAGCGCGATCGCGTTTGCGCTCCTCCGTGTTGCCAAAGACGCGGCGGCCGAGGGCAGGCCGGTCGAGAGGACGTCCTTTGCCAGTGGGCCCATTTTCAGGCATCATTTCGGAGACCGGCATGAGAAGATCCGGAGTCGTCGGGAGGAAGTAATTCACAATGGCGGCATATCCCTTTGTCCCGGGCTCGACAACCTCCCTGGCGAGGATGTCGGCATCGATGAGTGGGATGGAGTAAGGAGCATTGGAGAGGACAGAGGAGACGGTGGATTTCCCCGTCGCGATGGATCCCGTCAGACCGATGAAGAGCATTTCTTGTGTATATGCGTGTTCCACGGCGACAGTCTCTTCAACTGTGTGTGGCTGTTTTGATTCCTGTACTGTCGTGGATGTTGATGATGCGTGACAGCTGAGCACCACAACGTTGATGATGATGGCGACAGTGTGGGGTGAAATGACTGTGGCCGAGGTACAACGCGGCGCGCTCGCTTAGGCCCTGATCTTCTCGCTAGCATCGCTAGTCGCCAGTCGCCAGATCACATCAGTAAGTATAAAAAGAAGCAAAAAATGCTTTTTTAATAATACTTTACTAGATTTAGCAGGGAAAATTATATAATTAATATACCTAAATTATTACTAGAGTTATATAAAGTCCTAAAGTGAGACCCTAATTAAGATAAGTTATAAGAGGGATAATATTAGTAAAGAGTTAGTTTTTTACTATTAATTCTAGTTATAGAGAAATAGGCTTTTAATTACTAGCGCCAGTTACTAATAATCTTTTTATTTTTTACTATAAAATATACTAAGATAAATAATTATTAATAGTTACTTATTACTTCTATTACTACTACTTCTATTATTACTACTATAATATATATTAATAAACTTATATATTAGAATTAATAAGGACTAAAGTCTAATATAATCTATAAAAATAGCCCTCTTATTACTACTAAGTATACTTAGTTAGTACTTAGTAGTAGTAAAACCTATTTTAAGAATATCCTCTACTTTAGTAAGTATAACTTTAATTACTTAGTAATATAGCTATAAATTAATAACTACTTCTAAAATACTTAATAATAAGTAGTTAAGTAGAAGTTAATAATCTTTCTATTTATATTAGTTTATAAAGTAATATAATATAAAATTACTTACTTCTTCTTTATTACTTAAAACTTAATATCCTACTTAATAAATTAACTTCTTATAACTATAGTTATTCTTTACTAAGAGGTTATATAGTAACTTAATTAGATATATATCTTATTAGATATTAAACTTAAAAAGAAGTATATCTTATTAATTAGTTATATTAATATAATTAATAATGCTCTTATTAAGGCTTATATACTTCTAACTTAGTAAAAGAGATTTTATAGCTATAAGGGTAAGGTCTCTTAGAATATACTTACTACTATTTAGTTTAATAAGATATATATATATATCTTAGTAAGTATAAAGGGATTATTTAATAATATATCTCTAATATAGTAAGTAGTTAGTAGAAATTTTAAGATATTAAAAAGTAGGTTTTACTTTAGAGATATTAGATTTACTTATAAGAGGGGTATTTTAATACTTTACTTTAATAAGAAGTGTTATATTAATAAAATATAAAAGCTAAATAAAATAATAAATAAAAAATACCTATATAATTAATACTATATAAGTTCGTAAGTAATTATTAAGTATACTTTTAGCTAAATAAAGTAGTTATAGAAAATCTTATATATATTACTACTAAAGTATAGCTTTACTAAGTAAATAAAAATTATATATATAGTAATTATACTATATAATTTTATATAATTAGAGGTATAAAAAGTAGAGTTAATAGAGTAATAAGAAGTATTAATAGAGAGAGTGAGGTAGTAAGTAAATTAGAGGGTTAATATATAGCTAAGTAAAGTATTAAGGGATTATATTATATATAAAGTATAGTAGTATTATAATATTTACTTTAATAATAAATAATACTAAGAGAAAAATCCTATTTTTTTAATATAATAAATATAGCTAAGTTATCAATACTTCTACTCTTTAGCTATAATATTAATCTCTTATAAAAAAGCTTCTTTATTACTTACTAATTTAATACTTATTTAGATTACTACTTCCTTTAATAATACCCTAAAAAAAACAGTCTATCTTAGCTACTACTTAATAGCTTAACTTCTATATAAATAAATCCTAAAAATCTCTTATTACTAACTCTATATTATTAGTACTAATATCTTATAGTACTACTATAGCTACTTTAGTAATAATAATAAAGCTTTATTTAATACTACCTCTAATATTACTAATTACTTAATTTTATTATTTAGCTAAGTATAAGAGTCTTTTAGTAGTTTAAAGTATAAGATTAAAGTTAGTAAGTAAGGTTATTGACTCCCTCTTCTTTCTACTTCTTAATATATATAATTCTAACTATTCTTTAACCTCCTTATTAAAGATCTTATTTATAATATTATTTATTTATAATACCTTAATAATATACTTACTACTTAATACCTTCTTAAACTAGAGGATTACTATCTTATTTATATATAGAAACCCCTTTTACTATATAGCTTTAAAATAGAGATATTTCTTTATAAATACTTCTTAGCTATTATTCTAAGTAGAGATCTTACCTATTTTATTATTATACTTAATACCTAATTAAAATAAAGTTTTTACTTTATAGTAGTTAATAATTAATAATCTATATTTATTAATTAGAGATATTATTTTATATAGCTTTATAAACTTCTTTATTATTACTAGCTAAATATTATTTATTACTTTAGTAAGTATAAGAAACTATATATTAATTAGTATACTTTTTTTTAACTTATATTTAGTAGAGATTAATAAAATAATATAAAGTATTATATAGCTAAGATACCCTTATTAATAGTAAAGGGGTAGAGGCCTAAGTTAAAGCCTAAGTTAAGGCTAAAATACTTTAAATTAGTATTAGTATTAATAATAAGGATATCTATAAGTTAATAGAAGTATCCTAGCTTAATAGAGGGCTTCTCTTATTAATTATATATAAACTTAGTATAATATATATAATCTTATTAGTATTATTAGTAATAGTAAAGCTTAAAAGTATAATAAATAAAGTCTTATTAGTTATAGTTATTTAGTAAAGAAATAGAAAAAGAGGTATATAGGAAATAATAAAACCCTATCTCTTCTACTATCTCTTTAATTAATTTATACTAACTTACTATAGCTATTAATAGTTATATTTATAGTAAATTAATAGAAAAAGGAGGTAGTTAGATAACACTACTACGCTTAACGCAGCAGTATAATAGGGGGTTAACGCTATAGCTACTTAAGTAGCTCAAGTCCCTTCTAGTTTAGTTACTGGCGACTAGCAACGAGAAGATCAGGGCCTTAGTGTGCGGTGGTGCTGCATGCACCCTGGTTTCTGGGCGCTGGTTTGAGGTGGGACACTCCGATGATACCCACCAGGACACTGAGTGTGAGGTCGTACCTCTTTGGAACCTAGTGTAGTATGGCGGCGGAAGTGGGGCAAACAACGACGACGATGCTCCAAGGACGTGTTCTGAAGGAAATCCCGCCGCCCTAGACTTTATTGAATTGTACAAAGGCAGACCCGCGGACGGGATAAAGTGAGGGAGCGTGAGGTCCATTGAGGGATGGAGGGAGGCTTAATTCCGAGAGGCTCGCTGAGACGGGCGGACCATGCTGTCAGGCTTTCAGACTTGCTGTCCACGCCGTCTAGTGCGTGAGGCCGAAGAAGGCGCGGCTGGTAGATACATTGGCGCCCTGTGCCCCCAAGAAACAGGTACATGAGGGGCAGAGCTAAATGCGCCGTCGCAGGGCGTACCAGTGAATCAAGTGCTTGTTCTGCGTGGTAAGGCGACGGGCCACAGGCCACCACCATCGGCTAGGTAGGTACCTGGAGGTAAGGCGGCGGCAAGGTTAGGCCCCATTATTAAGGAATTTTATCGTCCATGTGTCTCCGAACTTCCTGACACTGACTCTTCCTCTCCCTCACTGCTCCTGCCGCACACACTCCACTCCGACCTTTTTCAAAACTCTGCAGTCACTGCCCACCTCAGTCAACTCCGTGTCTCCTCTTTCCCACACACAAAAAACACGCAAAATCCTGTCCTCCACTCGGAGATACCTCTCTTCATCTCGCGAAAAGATATATCTTCTGCAACAGCAGTCCCACCGTCTGCTTCTGCTCCTGCTTCGGCAATCCCATCCTACTCTAGCGCCGCTCGCGGTTTAGCACACAAAAATCTTTCGCACAAGAAGAAATCGCCACCACCCACCAACAACACATCACCAACATTCACCAACAGCATCCTCTCTCGTATCGTTCGACCGCCGAGTCCCGACCCTCGCGAGAGTTGAACATAACACAACACCCTCACGCGGTACAAACCACATAGCAGTTTATGTATCAGCACGACAAGACCACCGTCTTCAGACACTTCGTCCCCAAGCTGCAATCATTTCGCATAGCGCGGAAACCTTGTAGCCCCAACATCAGTTCAGTCGGCTGAAGTCCATTTCCCAGAGGATTCTATGAATTATCGACAGCAAAGACGATCTAGTCTCGCTTTACCCTATGTCCATCGATCCACCCGCTGAGCATTGAGTCCGCCTTCTTGCTCCCCTCCAGCTTCCCTACAACTACCGATTCGACCGATACTATCCCGAATCACGGCTTCTTCATGCCCCTCGTCCACTCCACAGCACAGCATCAATACCAGCTTCGCTTCCTGAGCCTTACTACGCTATCCTAAACTCCCAAGAAAACCACTCCTGCGACCTTCTACTACCAAAGACCTTCAGTCGTCTCAAATTACAATACCGCAATCATGGCTTCTCTCGTCAACGTTCGTCGCGATGTCAAGGACGCTTTCTATCGCTACAAGATGGAAAAGCTCGTCACCAAGATCGAGGGCAAGGGCAACGGTATCAAGACCGTCATTGTCAACTTGAGCAGCGTTGCTCAGTCTCTTGCCCGTCCCGGTGCCTACGTTATCAAGTACTTTGGCTTCGAGCTGGGTGCCCAGACCAACGTCGACCCCGCTGACGATCGCTGGATCATCAACGGTTCTCACAATGCCGCCAAGCTACAAGACCACCTTGACGGCTTCATCAACAAGTTCGTTCTCTGCAAGAAGTGCAAGAACCCCGAGACCGACGTCAACATCAAGGACGGACGCATTCTGCTCGACTGCAAGGCTTGTGGTCAGCGTTCCGAGGTTGATCTGCGCTTGAAGCTCAGTAGTTACATCTTGAAGAACCAGCCGAAGAAGGGCAAGAAGGACAAGGCCGAGCGCAAGGCTGCTCGCCGCGCCAAGGCCAACGGTGCCAAGGAGAACGGCCAGAATGGCCACGGAAGCGGAAGCGGCGGCGAGGGCTCCGAAAACGGATCCAACGACGCCGACGACCAGGACGCTGGAAGTGACGACGAGCTGGAGAAGATGAAGAAGGAAGCCCCTGAGCTTGATGACAACGAGACTGCTGAGCACGAGTGGGCCGTGGACATGAGCGAGGAGGCCGTGAAGGCCCGCCAGGCCCAGCTCCCCGGCGAGTTCAAGCAGAAGCTCAACATCGGCGATGATGAGGACGAGGATGGCGAGGGCGGTGGCAACACCGTCTATGACGAGTTCGGCACTTGGATCCAGGACCAGGCCACCGCTAAAGGCGGTGTTGACAACGTCGACTCCATTGACATCTTTGTCAAGGCCAAGGAGCTCGGTATCGAGGCCAAGCACCGCTCAGTCCTCGTTCTGGTCCAAACCATCTTTGACGAGAACATTCTCGCACAGATTCCCAAGCGTTCCGGCATGATGAAGCAGGTATGTCGGCATCATGTTATCAGGCTTTGGATTTGCAGATATGCTAACACGCATTGTAGTTCATCACTTCTGAGCGCCACGAGAAGGCTCTGCTCGGTGGCACCGAGCGCCTTATTGGCAGCCTTGGCAAGGAGCACCCTGAGCTGTACACTCAGATTGTCAAGATCCTTCAGTTGTACTACACCAAAGATCTGCTCAGCGAGGAGGTTGCCATCAAGTGGGGCAGCAAGGCAAGCAAGAAGTACGTCGATGTCGCCACCTCCAAGAAGGTCCGCAAGGCTGCCGAGCCCTTCATCAAGTGGCTCGAGGAGGCCGAGGAGGAGGAGTCCAGCGACGAGGAGTAAAAGAGAGGATATGTGTCGAATACCACTCGCTTTCTTGCAGTATGGTGAAGGTTCTCGTCAGCAGGTGGGCCCTGCTCGCTGATTGATTTGCTCAGCTTCTGCTCGGATCACCTTCGTTCATTGGCTTTTCTGTCTCGTACACTCGGCCTTTACCATCCTACTTGCCAGATGCCAAGCGTCCCGCGACGTCGTCGGCATGCTAGCATGGCTTTCACTGTTCCTAGGTAGCACATCCTGTAGACCGCCATTCGAAAAAAAAAAAGTCCACTCCCTCCTGACGGGCATATGCTTTTGATTATGCCATATCTGCCTGTGTGCTAGGGTTAGGTTGAATTGCTTTTGTCTTGCTGACCCGCGTCAGGACAACCGCGTAGCTGGTTAAGTATACTGCGCGCGCCCAACGCCTCAAAACTAATCAGACCAACCCCACATCTCGCCTCGCTCCAGTTTGCCGCCCATCGGCCAGCCGCAAGCCAACCAAGTCTCGAATTGATAGACGATAACCACGTTCCTCGATCCCAAGCAAACCCGCAAACGCAGCCTTCGCCCAGGCGCCATTAGTTCCTCTAATCACATGTAGCTTGAATATCCGGGCCTTGTATCGACTCCAGATCCAGTCTACTCTACCAAGTATCCGCAAGTCCGTGGGTAGATTGCGCCATGCTTGTATCACCCCATGGCGGCGTCGCATCCCAGGCGCCTGGCATGCTCTTGCTGCTGCCGGAGCCCTTGCTCATCTCGGTGCCGGTCGGATTCCAGCCGTCCCCAGCGGGAGCAGGCCCCCATCCGCCGCCCTCGCCCGCTGTTGTGGTATTCTTGTCGCTCTTCTCGCTTTTCTTCGACGTTTGGGAAGCGTTGGGGCTAACCATCGTCGGTCCAGTGTTGTTGTCGACGATCCAAGCTGGGTTGTTGTTGCCGCCACCGGCTTTCCAGGCATGTTCGTTGTTTGAGCCCCTCTTGGAGCTCTTCTTTGAACTGTTGCTCTTATTGGAAGCGTTGCCGACGGGACTATTTGTCGAAGGACCGGCGTTGTTATCCCAACCCGAGTTCGAAGGCGGTGCTTGACTCTTTCGTGACTGTCGCGAGTTGTTGGAACCACTCGAGACAACCCGGCCAGAGAAGCCGACATTATTGCTCTGATTATCCCAGTTGGGAGGCTGCTGATGGTTTCCACTGGGGCTGCGGTTGCTTCCTCCCCCGTTCTTGCTTTTATTCGACTTCTTCGAGTTATTCGAGTGATTGGAGGCTGTTGCCCAGTTGTTGTAATCGCCTCCTGTGGCCCAGGTATCGCCTGTGTTATTGTTAGAGGCTCCCCAACCGTCTGTGTTCATCGTCTGATTATTGTTGTCCGGATCACCCCAAGTATTGTTGTTTGTCGTCGCCCCCCAGACGTTGCCGCCGCCAGACGCTCCCTGAGCAGCATCGCCCTGGGTATTGCCTGACGAACCCCAAGTATCAATGCCGGCGTTGTTTCCTGATTTGTTCCAAGTGTCATTGTTTTGGCTATTGCCTGAATTGCCCCAGGAACCATTGTTCTGGTCGTTGCTTGAGCTGTTCCAGCCACTGTTACTTCCGCTGCCCTTGTTGCTTCCTGACCCACCGTTCGTTCCCCAAGCGTCATTGTTTCCATCACCAGTTTGACCCCAACCAGAGTTGCTTCCTGTGGTTTGGACCCACCCAGAGTTGCTTCTCGCTTGACTCTTTGGGGGAGTGCCCCATCCGAGGTCCGGGTGCTGACCGCTAGGTATGGTCTGCCAGTCTGTGGTCTTCTTGGACCCCCAAGACTTCTTGCTCCCGCTGTTGGATCCCTGTCTGCTCCCGGCTTGTGAGCCTTCTTTGTTGGGGCTGGACTTCTTGCTGATAGTGTTTGCCAACTCGGCCCAAGGCGTGTTCGGATTGACAGTCAAATTAATATTGATGGGAGAGACCGGTGCAACATTGTTGTTCAAGGGCTGGGCCTTAGCGCTCTTGGCAGAAGAAGGAGCTTTGGCGCTGGCGGGGCCAACATTCGTATCCCATCCCTTCTCTTTGCTGCCTCCTGCCTGATTTGCGCCTGACATCTTCGGTGATCCTTTGACTGAAGACATTTTGACTGGTGAGACTGGAGCCCAATAAGGCGGCATTTGCGGCATTTGCAACGGGTCGACAGGGGCCATCATCGGATGTCCTCCTGGCATGTAGGTGACTGGAATAGCACCCCACGGCGACTGGCTCTTGCAATGGTTTTCCCCAGGGTTCGTAGTGTTTGAAAACCCATTGAAGTAAGGGTTCTGCAATGGATGAGGCATGCCTAACGGCAGAGTTGCCTTGGAAGGATCGCGCGCGGGATACAGTAGTCCGTAAGGGTTGCCATATGCTGGCCCGTGATAGACTCGAACGACACCGTGCTGCGAATCATGGAAAGCGTTCGGTCGGGGGTCCTTAACCCCTTCGATAGCATGCTCAACCTGTAGAACCTCAGCTCGGATGGGCATGATGAGATTTGGACGGCGGAGATTGGGAGACAAGATGGCCTCGGGTCTCAATTTCTCGGGATCCCGAGCTTTCTTAGTCTTGTCTTTCTTCGTGTCGTCGGTCTTCTCGACTCGCTTCTTCTTCATGGGACCAACATTGCTCGGCTCAACGTTTTCTGCGGCTGTTTTTTTGGATTTCTTCGCAGTCTTCTTGCTCTCCTTCTTGTTCTTTGTCTTCTTAGGAGGTGGTGATGCCTCATCCTCGGTCTCTGTATCGGTCTCTGTCGTCTCAGCATCGCTGCCGTCGCTCTCCGATGATGATTCGATTACCTTGTTGCTTTTCTTGTCGACTTTCGACTTTCCTTCTTCTTTCGGTTTGGACTCCTCTTCAGAGGTCTCTGCCTCGGCGGTTTTCTCCTTGTCGCCTTTTCCTGCCTTTCTTAGTCTGCTGCGCCCTTTCTTACAGTCCCGGCACTTGCAGTCCGGGTCGGGTTCTGAGTCACCTGAAGATTCGGCGGCGTCTGGTTCGGCCGCTTCCGCCGCTTTCAATGCGGGTTTGGGTGCTCCCTGAAAGCGCACCTTCTTGATGTTGGATGATCTGGCAGGAGCGCTCTTGCTTCCAGCACGTGGATATGTGATCTTGACGGTATCCTCTTCAGACTCCTCGTCAGTCGATATCTCGACGCTTATTCGCTGTCGGCCAGTCGATGTCTTGCGTCTACGCCGCTGGACTGAATCGCAATACTCCTCTACGCTGACTCCAAGAGCCCACTCGCAGAGCGTGGAACTTCTGCCCTTGACCGTCATGTTGGCAGCGGCCTAGACCAAGTTAGCCTTGCATGAAAAAGAGGGTATGTTCGCAGATGGACGGGGGAGAGGTCTATGGGGGAAGAATTCGGCCAAGGTTAGTGAGTAGGAACTGGTAGCGTTGCGGAAGAGAAGCTTTTCGTCGACTACCGATGTGGACTTGGGAAACTACCCAAGGCGGTAGAACAGCGACTGCATGGGGCAAGGCGGGTTAGTCTTTTTCGCCTCAAATTTTGGGAAGGAACGACCTCGGCCACCTTCCACCTGCCAGACGAGCTTTTTTCGGAGTTTGCACTTTATGACTACACTGGACATCAAATAACGGGAAAACGTAAATCTTAAACCAGATAGCTTTATCATGACACCATCGCCCCTTCCATCAAGCGGGTTGGGGTTGGTGGTCCGATTGATTACGCCCCTTACAGAAAGGACGCCACTAGTTCAAATGAACCGCACATGAAGAAACTATCTTGAACTTTGGAAAGGATTATGGAAGTAATGTGCATTCTTTTTCACCTATGGAATCCCAAGTTCTTAGAGAGCTGGAACGGCATTTGACAGTCTGAAAGACGACCGACGTAAGGAATGCCTCGCTTTCGATACCAAGAAAGCTACCCATCTCTCTCATAGAACACACCGTCGCCGTGATTCCGTCCAAATGTGTCTCGGAACCATGAACATAAGAAAAGCGTCGCCATCCAATTTACCCTCGTCCATTCTCCCAGTTCATCCCAGTATCCACCGTCAAGCTGGCTTCGGGTGTCTTATGTCCAGTTGTGAGGTCTTAAGAGCGGTCCTAGATTGTAACCACATCAGTATGGTTGTCATCAGTTCTATGACATGAATAAAGCATACCTCGAAGACAGAAATTCGGGCGGAGAAGTCATCTTGGGAATCCCTGTGACGGCGAAAGTGAAAGCTCGCAGCGTTCTGCGAGGGCGTCTGAATGAACTATTACTATCAGCAAGATCACTCGGTGAAGAAGTCTGATGTCTAAACTAACAAGCAAAGTCTGTGATCGTCGTCGCACACAGGTCAAGTCTCGGGGACCAGTGATTTTGGACATCTCTGCGCAGAGTGAGCTGATTGACCCAGGATGTTTAAGAACCTTGGACTCACAGCAAATAGTCCGCCTAGTTGGGCAGACGAACGGCGTAGAAAAAGCCCTCGTTGGTGACATACCAGCGACAATCGCCGAGGTTGTCAATAGTAAAACGGTTGCGCTGGGTCCAATTACCGTCAACCTCGCGAACAGGATAATAACGAGACGGGTCGTCATCAGCAGGCTTGAAGTCCTGAGGCTCAAACAAGCCATTGGCGTAGGCGAACTGCGCCTGTTCCATGGCGACCTCGCCAGCCGTCTTTCCAAAGCCAGTGACATCAGGAGGAAGACCACCATTACCTGCAAAGACGGGAACGCCGCCACCGCCCATGTTGGGGGGCATGTGCATGCCCATAGGGGGAGGGCCCTGGAACATGGGGGCGCCATTCATCACTTGAGGATGACCCTGAAGCATGATGGGCGGGTTCTGCATGGCCATTCCGGGCTGCATGATGGGCTGCTGGGCGATCATGACGGGAGGGTTGGGAGGAGCTTGGCCAATGTAAGTGACGTTGTTAGGGGGCGGCTGCTGTAACCCCAAGTTAGTACAGTTTCCTTTGAGAATTGGTGAGGCAAAGTGAGTAGGAGATGGGAAGGACATGGTGAGCAAAACAAGGCATGTCAGAAACCACTTGGAACTGGCCGCCAGAAAGGAATAAAATTATGGGATGCGTAACTGTTTGGTGACTTGCATAATAATAAAAGACGAGGGGCGCCTTCAGCAAGACGGGAGCAGGCTGCTGCGCAACAAGGGTAGTAGTGGCAACTGGGAGAACCTGAACTTGAGGAGGACCAACATGGTAAGCATAGCCAGGAGGAGGAGGCGCGCCGCTGTCGAAGCGAGGCACGTAAACGTGCTGCATGACGCCGTGAGAGGTGTCAGGGACAGGCGGCTGGAAGTGAAGACCGCCAGCAGGCGGAGCGACAATCTGGTAGTCAGCCATGTTGACGTAGGCAGGAGCTTGAAGACCAAGGGGATTGAATTTTCCAAAAGGTGCGAAAGCGTTCGCCTCAGCAGTGAAGGCGGGATGGGTCGAAGTATGGGGGATGAAAGGGCCGTAGGTGGGTTGAGGGACCTGGCCGAAAGGTGTTGTGGGCGGAAAGTTGTAACCAAGATTGACCGAGGCGGAAGGGTTGGTGGATGTGTGAAGGAAGACGCCGGGTACGGGCTCCTCGTCCTCGTGGTTGTCAGAGGCAGGAGCGGTCGAGGTGGTCGAGGTGTCGGGTCCTTGGGTGACGGGGAAAGAGCCGCCAGAGCTGTGACTGCCGCCCTCCTTGAAATGAACCTGGCGAGGTCCGCCAGTGTTGTTGGCACTCGTCTTGACCTTGGGAGACTTCATTTTTGGCAGGTATTTTTTTCTGGCGTGTGTGGGAATATTCAGAGGCGATGTTGATCTATTCCAATCTCCTGGAAAATGTCTGATTCGATCAGGGGTTGAGGGAGGTTTCGAGGTTGAAGAAGAAGATTCCAGTGTAGGGCTTGCCTCAAAGTTGAAAGCTGGCGTGAAGAGTCCTCTTTCACTTCATTGCGATTTGAGGTGGATTGGATCAAAGTGAAGTTTTTGGAAGAGATGACAAGAGGAGAAAAGTAAAGAGACGACCATAGGGCCAGGTCTAGAAAACCCTCACTCAGCCGCATTGAAGCCATCGCGGCTTGATCTTTTTAGCCAGCACTCCTCAGCCAGAATATCACACCACGACTAAGCGGGGATAAGGCTACAAGAGCAGCGCAAAGAAGAAGGGTCCAAGGGATGACGCCTTTGTGGTGTTTTCCACGGAAACACAGCGAGGCCTGGGGAAGGGGATGCAAAAATATGAAGACTAAGGGAACCATGACACCACCAACTTACCATCTCCATGACATATCGCTGACCATCCCACACGTAGCGGTATACATGAGGGGGATCTTCGTTGTCGTAGTGAGCGCCTGAAAAGGGCCAGCAACCACACATCTTATCCAATTCGGAAGAGGTTGGCTTGTTCTCGGAGAAAACAGGGCCAGGAATGTGGTGTTGGTCGGAAGAATAAGCGAAGCTGTCCTGATACCAGACGAAATTGCGTCGAACGGGAAGCTGAGTGAAGTCTGGTCGCTCCTGCTCTGGCGGCTTTTTTGCAACCCATATTATCCATACCACCTGCCCAACGCATCATTTCAGGCACCATTCACATCGCACTCCCTTGCGGAGAACTAGAGAAGGGAAGAGACACAAATACGGAAACCCGCCAGTTCTGCTGAAATGAAACCGTGGGCTTCGCATTGCGTAGCACGAAAGTCTATGACAGATGATCCGAATAAGGTATATGGATAAAAGCTGGGCGTTTGTGTTGGTACATAAAGGTATCTTGGCCAAGGAAAGTGATCAAAATGGTTTATAGAGACGAATGTTTCGACAGCCTGGATGACTGACCAAGTGCCGCCGTCTCCCATCAATTCTACGACCTGGGCTAGAATGTCGCCATTCAATATTCAAGTCCTGGGGCCGTCTTTCCTCGTCCATCTGAATATTGATGGTCTAGAAGAAAAAGGCAAACCTGCCAACGTTGACCGGGTCTGCCGGTTGGCCAGCGTTCTCAGGGACAGAACGCTGGAAATCTCTGAGACGCGGCAGTTCTTTCCGCAGTCTAACTTCCCAAGTCTATGTTTCGGGAACGAATTGACAAGTCAGAGATCTGCGACGGAAACGAGCGAGTGAGGACATTCACCTTTGCTAGGGCAACGACTTTTCCCCCGTTCTGCACGTCCTTGATCATGGTATCGAACGCATCTGTATCGCTCAATTCCTGCTGAGACCCCTAAAGCTCAGGAAGAAGTATTGACTCGGCGTTGTAGAAGACGCGAAACATCCATTTGCCTTTCTTCTTGTCCAGTTCTTCAAGCCATGCCTTGTACGTCATCGCACTTCCCCTGCTCGGGGGATGAGAACTGTTTTTGGCGACGAAGGTGGCAATATGAAGGTAGAATTGTTGAGTAGTTGACCAGGAGTGAATGGAACGGGTCGACTGAGAATGGATGCGGTCAATGTTCTCAAGGAAAGGCTCAAAGGTGGCCCAACTTGGCCAAGACAGCACATCCAAAGTCATCGCGCCATCGTCACCCAGATGAACGAGGGCGATCTTGAAGCTGTCATGATCAAGGAGGGGATACGCGTGGAGAGTTTCTAGTCTGGCTAGGGCAACCGCCTGAACCTGAGTTCTCACTGTCAATGCAAATATTCTGTGATCGACTAAAGACACACACAAACCTTGTCGTCTAGCCAACCAGAGTCGTGTAGAGATCGCGGTCTCGGTGGGTATTCTGCTCCAAGCCGTCCAAGCTCTTGATCCAGGCAGTTGTGGAGTGACAGCATGAAGCCGGTCGACCTTATACAGATCGCGTCCTGGAGAGCGTTAAATCGCGCTTGCAGGCTCTTATGGAGGTACTGCTTTTCCTCGGGAAGCGGGCCCGATGTGTCACTGGAGAGGATGATGTGACTACCAAATTCGTCATCGACGCGCAACTCACCCGGAGGTAGCGGAAAATGAAGGCTCGTGAGATCGCCACGGCGAAATCTTGCCCGCATGTTGTCCAGCTTGAGCTCAACGAGGCCGCTGGCCACTTCCTCAAAGTTTGGCCGTTGTGCCATTGCGGCGGGTGTCGAGTAGCTGTTGATGCGAAAGTATGTAATTGTGTCCAAGGACGAGGGGGCAGTCGATTGGGGGATACCTACTGAAAGTGGTGTTGACCTGCGAGAATTAGGCAACCCTCTCCGATGGCGGCTGCCAATGCAAGAAATTGTGCGTGGAAAGAAGGACATGTTACCGCCCCTCGAAATAAATATGGCAGTGTCTTTCAATGTCTTTTATTTTATTTTTGGTTGACGAGTACCGAACGCCCGCCACCACCACCCAATGATGCGGTCGTCTAATGCTTCTTCCCAGATACTATACACGGGTCCACTAGAGGAGAGATCGTCCGTCCAAATGCCCAAGACTCCTCTAAGGCTCTCTAAATTCCTACTCAAACAACAGACAGAAGAAGCTCGTATCAAGCGAGCATTGCCATCCACAGATCCATGGTGATCCGAGAACGATAAAAGAGGTTCATTATTGGTGGGGGTTCAACGAGGAGAGGTCGTGAGAGGTGTTATGTCGTGAAATTACAAATGGGCGTGCTCTGAGGCCGTGGGCTCAGGGATGGCGAAGAACGTTCGGCGAACAACCTGGTCGAAGCGTTAGAGAACCAAGATCATAACTGCGTCCGAATTGAAGACTTACAGCCCAGGCACCGGCTACGGAGGCCACAATACCACCAGAAATCAGCATGGGCCGCACACCTCGTGTGCTCTTAAAAACCATTCCACTCAGTCCGCCAGCCAAGATAGAGTTCGCGGCATCGTGCTTCCCTCTGAAGTAGCCGATGCTGGAGTTGAAGAGGTTGTATGTGATAGCGACCACACCGGCCGAGTTGCCGAGGAAAGGACCACGGCGGGTGACTGCGTTGAGAACCGAGTTCAGACGCAGCTTCGGAGGTTGGTTCGCAGACCTCCTGAGGCCCTCCTGCAGACCCCAGGCTCCTCCTATCGACAAGGCCGCCAAGTATGTGACACCGGTCCCGTAGCAGAGATCATCCGTAAAGCCTCGGGAGGGGAGAACGGACTGGCCGCCAGGGACATCGTTCAGGGCGGCATCTTCGAGAGAGAGGTATTCGAGAGTGTCCTTGTTCAGGCCGGACAGGGGGTGTAGTTGTGCGGGGTCTGCGAAGGCAGAGCTCTGGAGGAAAGACTCGACACCAGATCCCGCTGACGGGTCGAACTGGGTGGGCGTACTCTGGAGGGTTGTGGGTGCTTGAGAGGGCGCGGGGCTTTGCGAGGCGCCCGTCTCCTTCTGAGCGGACTTACGTCCAGAAAACGTATCCCAAAGCGACGACATGGCGAGTATCGTGGACGTGGCGACTGGATTGATGCCGGAGATCGGAGTTGGTCAGAGGACTGGAGACGTGGACTTGTTCGGCCGATGATGGAAGCATCGAAAAAATTTGGGCACTCAATCGCGACCTGGACCGTGCGTCCAAATGCGGGAAAGTGACGGATGCGACCTGCGGAATTTTGGCACAGACCCACTTATTCCGGTCTTGGTTCGGAGGGACTATGTTGGAAGGTCATCGGCGATTTCTTATCGATAAGATCTAAGGATAAGATAAGACAGCATCACATCAACCTTAGGTAAGCAGGCTGAGGAACGTCCCTGGAGTTTCCATTCCTGGTCCTGATGGGGCGACGGCGGGGATCTCGAGCGTTTGCGGCCGGGCTCCACCCGACCCCAGGCAACGACAGGCAAGCGGCAGAAGGCATGGCGCAAGGCACTGCCCAACTGGTCTTAAATTAGCGAAAAGCAAGTCTTAACGACATCTCATCCCAGCACCAACAGCAACATGAACCAACGGTTGCCGATCCTCACAACTCAGCCTACTGACAACATTGTTGGTTGTCTTTGCATGGCAAGCCAACCAGCCTCGCAAATCCTACACTGTTCCAACCGCCATCCTCCTCATGCTAAAACTCCCGTCTGAGACAGTAGTCCCAGCGAGCCCACGCCAGGTTCATATTAGCTGCTCAAAGATAGAGGCTTGCGTGAAATTTGAGGCTTCCGCGACATCCTTCCAGGGGTGGGTGAGGCAGTTCCTGTGTAGCGATAGAACGTCTCGCGCGGCAGGCGTCCAGGAGAATTACTGGATGGCCAATCTGCACGTTGCCGCCTCCGATGAGCTGTGCCTTGTATTCGAGCGCAAACATGCATGGTTCTCATTTATGTGTCACCGGGCTGAACGCTTGGACGAGGAACATCGTGCTGTGCCGCCTTGAGAGAGTTACATTGGGGTTGGGTTGATGGTCGTTGGTGCCTAGTGTTGCCAGTCTGCTATCGCCTGACCTTGTGTGTCTATGAGTGTTTGAGTCACATACTTAAAGGCAAACTACATTCCTCTGCTATTTTTGAGGTTTGCTTCCCCATCAACTTATCATATGTTTCAGTGTGGCCTGCCCAAGGTCCTCGGCACATTCGTCTTTAAAAGAACGCGTGAGATCACCCCCCAGCAATCTCAAGCTACCTCCTAAGCATAACCTCAATATCGTCAACGAATCGTGGCGATGCTCAAGTTCATCAGCGCAGGTGTTTGGGGCCTTCAGGTTGGTACTTGACTACCACTCATTGCCTCGGACAACTGCCACTAACTGCCTTTAGGCCATAATGGCGATCGTCGTCCTCGCACTTTCTCTTGAGCTGACCAAAGAGATCACGGGGGACGCCAACGGGTTGACCGTCGAACTTCCAGACCCGCCTACAACCACAAAGTACAGTGCGTTCTGCGGCGGCTTTGGTCTAGCTGTTGCCATTTTCGGAGCCGTTGCCACCTTCTTCGACGCCATTCCGGCCCTCATCGTAATGGCAGTCGATGCGGTTAGTGGTGTGCTGCTCCTTGCTGGTGGGATTGTATGTATAAAATGTTCAATCATCAAAGTTCCTGACTGACTGTGCCATAGGCGTTTGCAATCGGCCTTCGCGGGATCACGTGCGACCCTAAAACCAATGATGAACTGAAACAGTTGCTCGCAAACGATATAATCAATCGGGGCAAATTCAAGAACGACAACGACGAAACTAAAGATGCCTTTCCCTGGGGGTCCGTCGGAACCGACGGGGAACTCATTGGCAATTGCAAGAAGGCCACTGCTGACCAGGCCATGCAATTCGTAACGTGCGGCTTTGCTTTGGCCACGATTGCTCTCGTTTTCTTGGTCTGGAAGAAGAATCGCTCTGGTGGCGGCAGGGCCTACGTTTGAGCCATTGTTGCATGGCCTTCAGGACGATGTGCTACGAATTGAATGGGATCATGTGCTTGTCTGGGACGTAGGAGGATTTTCGAACACTACTTGTGCTAGTTATTGGATGCACGAGGCGTTGTATGTATTTCGATTTCCAACAGGATTTCTTTAGGTCATGGATAAGTAGACATGTCTGTGGTTGGGGCCTTGGTCTGGGATACGCGGGCAATGTCGACATGAAGTGTGCTTGCTTCAACTCTCCGTACCAGGTCTTTTTCGAATGCTCCCAGAGCCAAGCTCTGCCAAAGTAGGGTATGAACAGGCAACCAAGCTCCCATGAATGAGGTTCGCGCTCGTCCGGACTACGGCAGTATATCGCAAGCACGGCATAACCTCCAATTGGTGTTACCGGGGTGGTCAACATCGCGTTGCAGGCAGCGCAAAGCGTTGTAGACGGGATACCATGAGGGTCGCATAAAAGCGTAGTTTACTACGATAGCAAAGTTCTTAGAATCGTCTGTTGAGACCACCCCACAGTCAAATACCAGGAAAAGTCGTCGTACTCGGCTGATAAGGAAAGGTGTTCACATGGAATTTTATTTAGGGGGCCGGGAACGGAAGGAAATCCACGGAGAACAGGACAACCCTCAGCAAGCCGCTATGCGGAGCCGCCATTTAGAATTAAAAATACACATGACGGTGTAAGTTTAACCCAACTGATGTAGTGAGAAAAGAAGGAGAGAATTTGAGATTTCGCATCGCAAGCAGAGTTTTTATGGCCGACCAGGGGTGGGGCTGATTGGGGCTCGGCGCTAGCGACACCGCTGCCTATGTTTCTCCGGCCTCCATTGGACCGTGCACGACAAACAGGCCCACATTTGCAGTAGAGACCCTGTCCAGTACCGCTACCATGACGCAGGTCCTGTGTGGCCTAACACAGAAGTAGCTGTACAGGCTGTGTGATCAACGATGGAAGAGCCTGTCGATTGAGCTTCCAAGGAACGGACGTGGTTGTGTGACGATGACGCGCGCCGTAATGGCGTCCCTCGGGGATAGAGGCCAGCCTCAACCTCATTTCCTCTTCACTCGAGGTCGTTGCCTTCAACCTGCTTCACACATCAAAGATCAAGGTAGCAAACAGCAACAGCACTGAAGAAGCAAACATGGCGCCAGTGCCCCTGGAGCCAGAAATCAAGTGTGTTTGTCCACGTCAAAGGAATGGTGGATGATCGACATTCTAACGCATTCTACAGATACCTGCCTTTGAGCCTGGTGGGCGGCCACGCGCTGACGGTGGCATCCCTCGGTTTCACGGTCGCCCAGAGTTTGTACAGATCGTATCAAGATCTCCCGCCGTCCCAAGGGACAAGAGCAAGACTGGTTCGGAGGTCAACTCTTGCGCCGCTTTTTGCGAGCCTGACCCTTGTCAGCCTGTCACTCGCAGGTTACTGGACATTGAGCTATGCAAAGCTCTCATATCGTGTCTGGGCCGATCAGCGCGGAGTGGTATCTCCAGTTAGGTTTGTTGTACCTCTGTATGTTTCTTTGTCTGGCTCGCTGACTGATCAAACTTCCAGGTTGTACGGCGACAAGGGCGCCTTTCCTTACAGTGAGAATGCCACTCAAGTTTACGTCGGTCGCTGGTTGAGTGATACTCCAGTCTATTTGGACGCTCTGGAGATTATCGCGGAGAAGGCCCGACGGTTCTGGTGGGGACAACAGCTCGAACTCGCGACAATCTCCTGGAGCCTTCTGCTGGCGGTTGAGGGCCGAAGGAGGAATATCCCATCTCTCTGGGCGTATCTTGCGTTAGCCCATTTGGTCAACTTGTCGTTCGCGCAGAACCTCTTTTACCTGGCATTGATGCTGACGCCTACTCCGGCTCATGCTGAGGATTGGCAACGGCCAACTACGGCATTCGGACGCCTTCGCAACAAAGTCTTTTCCCCTAAGCCTGCAGACTGGTTCCCTCACCCGGCGCTATTTCTCGCGTCCTTTTGCCTCAACTACGTGCTGATATACTGGGCACCATCAACAACTGGAACAGTGACGTTCAGGAACATCGCAGTGCTTGGAAGAATCCTGACATTTGCGCCCGTCATAATCCCAGCCGTTGTTCCGGCCAGTTGGGGAACGGTGTACTCTAATCACCATGGGCCGTACAGGATCGTCACTGAGCTATTCCGGTTCCTGTCTACAGCGAGTTTCGCATTTCACGTCAAAGGGACTGCGCTTGGCCTGCTGTACAACGCGCCGGACGCTCACTATCATCGTCATAGTCGGTTCCTACCCTTCGACAGAGAGGAGCGCTCGACTTGGGAGCGAACAACAACGGCTCTCGGCAAGGTACTGGGATCGGCATCAGACCACCCCGTGGTAGCAAGCGTGGCATGGGACGTTTTGCTCAGCGGTGCCAGCCAAGGCCTATGGGCTGCCACACGTGCGCTTGATGTGGACAACATTCTGGCGTCCTCAACACCCTTCGCCCAGAAGAATGCCCCGAAGGCGCAGCCACTGACCAGACTGCTGGAAGGTAACGACAAATCAACGCCGGAATCGGAAACGGGCAGTCACACCAGCGCGGCCTCCACGCGACGCAGGGGCCGCCCAACGAAAGCGAAAACCGGCGAGATGACAATTCCAAAGACAGCTGCTGCGGCCGAAGGAAATCGCCGAACCCAAAATCGCGGAGCAACGGAAGAGATTGACGAGGCACCAGAGGATGCCTACGAACCGAGCGCTGCAGAAAGCCGCTCTGCAGTTGAAGGAGACGAGATGCCCGATGGTGACTTGGATTGGGAGTCTGCAGCTCTGGCATGGGGCCTGGCAGCTCTCGGCGGCCTGGGATCCAGTAGCGCTGGGGTTTTCGGTGCCGAGTGCACATCGCGATGAGCGATTGAAACGGATGGGGAGGGCGAAATACACTTAGCGGCCCTGGATGCCCGTTCACAACGCAAAGCTCTTTGTCAGCTTGCATCACAGGTTGCTTGGATAGATGATATTTGGCAGACCTCGACGACGGCCACCAGCCGTCCACCGCCTGAGGCTGGTGGCCGGCAGGCGGTTGTCTCTTAGTTGACGGTGGCGTTCCGGGAGTGGTTTGGCAGATTGGAGATAAATGCACCCACCAATCGAACTTCTTTCAGCGTCCACTCGCGGGTTTTTCCTCGCCCTCTAGCCCGCGAGGTTTCGCTAAACGCACCCTTACATTTAAGGTGCCTGGCACTAAGTAAGACATGGCTCGCATCCAGACCCCCAATCATCCGGCGGCCTAGCCGGGACCATCGGAGACGGTTCGACGTCTTCAAAGAACACACTTTGGAATGGCCCTCTTTCAGAACAAGGAGTGCTGAAGTCGAGTCGAGACCGTCAGAGACCAACCCCGCCACGTTGGAGATCATCTTCGATCAGCGGCGAGCAGCGGACATCGGGCTTTCTGACTTACAGGCGCCGGAGACAAGCGAGGACTCGTTTGGTCGAGAACGACCGCCGGGCCAGAGGTTTTTGGAATGACGTCGGCCCGCATCGAAAGCACCCACCCCGCAAGCACCCGTAGAGGCGTAGCGCCTTACAGACTGCCACCCAAGGATGCAACCCTAGGCACGTAACACGGACACAGCGGCAGCAAGCCCAGAAACCGATTCTGGGGTGGTGTGGTGGTGTTAGTCTCGGGCCCTGTTCTGCAGACTCAGCGTTGGTGAAAGCACCCCAGAAGCTTGACCCCACCAATGCAAGGTCCAAGAAGGCCGTCGAACGACGTGCATCCCACCATCTTGGATCGACCTAACGGTGCTTTCTTTGGCATTGCCACATCCGTCTTGCAGTCGGCAATTTTCAGTATTCTTGCTCATCTTTGTTAAATACCATTGGCATCCCCTTCCCTCCCAATCCTGTTCTGACCACAGATCAGCACCCACAACATCTACAGATACCCGCAGACTCTTATCGACTGCATTGGTACCAGTTCCTGTCTAATCACCTTCATCAGCATCACATCTTAGGCTGATCGACATCATTCTGTCGGCACTATACCTTCGACAACTGAACTCGTTCTCTCTCGCCAGCTATATTCACAATGGCCATCCGTGACCACTTCCGCCGCCGCAAGTCCATCTCTGAGCCGAGCCAAGGAAACGGCTGCTCGTCACCAGAATCCAAGTCGCCCGGGGCCCTCCGTCTCGCCAAAACACTACGATGGTTCTCAAAGGATGAGAAGCCGGAAAAAAAGGCCGCCAAAGAGAAGCCCGATCCCCGTGAGAGGCCCTTCAGCGAGACCAACCTCCGCCATCAAGAAATCCTCAACGGCTTCACCCTCACTTTCGGCAAGAGGCAGCCAAGCCGCGATACGCGATCAAGTTATTACAGCATCGGCGTTAGCCCTGGCACTTCAAGACACAACAGTGTGGATGAGAGCCCACGCCGGATGAATTCCGTGGCGCGAGAGGGGCCGTTTGTCCGGTCCGTGCCGGAGGAGGATGAGAGAGTCTAGGAGCTTGTGGTCTTTGAGAGGAGCCACTGTTGTTAATGAAAAGCATTGCATCGGAGTTGGTATTGGCTTATGGTACGGGAAACAGTATTGTACTTGGTTAAAAATACTTTTCGGAGGGGGAATTTGGATGCGAACTGCCAAGGCGTACGTACATATGGTGACCAGGTCGCTGGATATGGCATTTGCAAAGAGCTGGGCTAGGATTAAGCCCCAGGCTAGTAATGAACATAATGAGTAATATTGCACGCAAAGACTGTTCCCAAGACAATCAACATTTGGTGATTCTCGTGGTCCCTAACTCATGTTTGGTGGGCAGTATGCTTCCCGATCCCAGTATCAAGTGAGACGGCCTACTTCGCGGTAATTATCGTCGTTAACTCGATTGACGTTACCAGCGTCTTCGCATACAAAGGTATCCCTCTTTCTGTCTCCTTGTTGCCCATGCGTTGTCCCAATCCTGGTGCCAGATGTTGAGCTGTCGCAGTTTACACATGTGGTTGCTGAGCCTCTTCCTCATTGCCCCCAGCGACACAGTCCGGGACGCACCTTCCCATCGCGTCCACCGCTCTTTCTGTTTACTCTTTTCGTCCCAAGGTTCCAAGGCGCGCTTTAGCGATCCAACCCTCAGCCTCATCACTCCCCATCACAACCCTCAAGGCTGTGGCCTACCTAACTCCTCTCCTGGCGCTGCCTACTTTTCTTCAAAGGCCCCCTCTTCTAACCCCTCCGACCATAACAAACCCCTCTCACCTCTACAAAAATTGGCAACCTTTCAAGAACAAGATCCTCACCGGCCTGCGAAGATTATCTCGTTGGTCGGTATTTCTTCCTTATCCCTACCTTCATAAAACCATCATCTTTGTGCCTCCCACCACACAACACCTCAATCAACCGGCATCCTTTCACGCGGCACCCCTGAGGAAGCATTCGCGTGTTTACTTTCAGCAGGCGCGACCTAAATTCAGAGGAACCTGCTGAGAAATTCCAGTGACCGCACTCACTTGAGCGCAAGTCTCTGGCACCTATCTTGTGATCTCTTGAACGGGAGCTTCAACACACAGCAGATTCCTCAGCATCCATCGTAAGTAACCCTTTATTATCGAGAGTAAAAGAGTTAACTAACCAAGTGTTGTTACCTTGACAGCCTGAACCAACCGTGCAGCGGTTGAAAAGGCCTTCTTGTGTGATACTCACAACCACCCTACATATCCACCATTCAGCTTCAACCAAGAAGTTGTCTTATAACAGATTGACCAAACCGGCAACAATGGCGTCTCTGCAGCCCACCTACGGGGGATGGCTGATCAAAGCCAGCAGAGATTGGTATTTCCTGGCCATGGAGAAGATTCCCCAGAAATATGGTCTCTCCAAGAACGCGCAGCAATTGCTGCAGTACTTGGATGATGTCAAGGCGGGGATGATGGACGAGTACGAGCTTGGCCGGATGGTGCGCATGAGCAGTGAAAACCGCAAGGCCATCACCGATACCATCCGCAAGGTTGCACTCCTGATGCAGAAGCAGCCAAGGGAGCAGAAGAACTGTATCAAGCTCATTGAGATGTGCACCGAGATCCTGGACATCGCTAGTGAGTATCAGTTCACCCTCATTCAGCCTTTGGCCACTGGGCTCACTGCTTTCTTTATCTTCTTGGAGGGCATGTGCTGACTTTGATATGACAGACCGGCCTCCTCCTCCTGCAGCATTCCCCTTTATGAAGTTCCCCCGGGAGATCCGAGCCCGCATCATCGACATGATCATCGACCAGCATGGCGACACGGAGAAGTTGCAGCCAGTCAAGTGGGGCACCTGCAACTGCATCAACCCAGAGAGGGAGAAGTTCCCGGTGGTCTCAAAGGCCCAGAAGAAGACGTTCAAGCAGCTCGGCATGTCTTTGGGCGACGAGTTCTACGACGTCCTCTACAAGAAGAGAAACTGGTACTTCTCCTGCTGCTGCACGCTCAACAAGGCCCTTGAAGGCAACGCCAAGCTTCGGATGTACTTGCGCAACGCCCACGTCCACTGGTGCGGTCCCATGGCCAACAAGGCGTTCGAGAACCTGGCCAAATGCCGCAGCCTGAGAAACCTTACCATCAAGATCTCCAAGGCGACCATGACCATTCTCAACACGCGCGAGGCTGGATTAGCCAGCTTCTTCTCACTGAACAAGCGGAGACTGATGGATTGCCTCGGCGCCGATGAGCTGCTGCTTATCCACGGCCTCGAGGAGGTCCATGTTGAGCATGTCAGCTCGGTCCAGAAGGACAAGCTGAACGAGTTCGACCGCCAGGGTCTGCTTTCGCTTCTGAAGGCCAAGTGCAAGGATCGCTTCTGATGAAGGCAGGATTGAAGGAAGTGTGTGCAGAGGATTGGACGAGAAGCAGAAAAGCATGTCAGGACGATATTGGGTCTCCAGTCTTGGCATCGAGATAGTGGGAAGGATCAGAAACTTGCGTTGGGATCCCCAAGGCGATGCAGTCTAGATGGATGTGGACGGGACTATGGACATCGCAACGGAGACAGCAGATCAAGCATCCAGGAGTAGACAGATACTTGGAGTCTGAATGAAATGAGACCATTACATAGCAATCGGCAGGCGGGAAAACGGTTACGATAAGTGACCAAGAGGAGAACTGCTCCTCGCTGGGCCATGTTCTCGACGTAAATCAACACCAAATGAGGCTTGGTGTTTCGCAGATGTGACAACAGATAAATTACGAAAGCCTTCACTTCAAATCTAAAGGTTCCGTACTCAAAGAACATTGTCTGGGGGTTGGTCTTGTCTTGTACACGTTGCCGAAGCGGTGTGTATCCGGCTCAAGATCAGCAGTCGGGAAGGCTAAACTGATCGAGCTATGGCATAAGACGGCATGGTGTGTATCACAGCAAAGAAACGTAAACAGACGCAGAGTCTAGCGGCGCCGTTACCTACCAATGGTTTTGCGACTGCAATTGGCAGTGAGATGTCAACATTGACTCTGTTGCCTATCGCTCGTGTTACAGTAGGCATTGTGATGCGCGTGGAGGAACATGGCGAGGTTCAAAAGGACCAAGAGCTGTGCCGCCGGTTGCGACGGCAGGCTGAACGTAGATTGAAGGATTGCATGGCGATAAATATGTGAGCAGAAAGAAGGCAGGAAAGAAAAATTTCGCCCAGCCGACAAATAAGCGGTGCGCCTTCTTGGCTGTCAGCGTGCGACATTGGCCACGCGGGTGGGCCGCACTGTGTTTGTCCGACCTGAGAGATCGGCGTTCTGACGTCCCTCCACCGCGATGCCACACAGTGTTCAAATTAGCAACAGAAGCCCACACTGTATTTTTTTGCTGCCCAGAACACAGTGCTCCTCCACGCGGGCAGCAGTGGGCAGCGGACAGGTGCCTCGACCAGAGAGTGGTGCCTGCTGCCCGCCTGCAACCTCCATCCCCACAGGAAGGTCGCGTGGTGCTTTTCCAAAAAGAGCCTTCCCGCGACAGGGGTGTTGTATGTCCACAGGGGTCTTGGAGGGCATTTCTCGCTTTCTGGCCTGTTATCTCGGGTCTCCCATCTCGCCAACCGCACCTGCCATCGTAGGCGAATGGGTGCAGGCGCTGACGGTGACGCCCACCCTCCCTCTGCGTATCCGTAATCCTCATTGCCAATGCGGCACCCTAAGCCTGAAGGCGCATCCCTTCCCCGTTGCGCCTGCGGCCTGAGAGCTTCCCACCATCCTCTAGACTGGCTCGTTGAGGAATGAGATCCCAAGACCATGGACGGGTCTCTTTCCGTAGCGGACTCTTGGCAGCGCCAGCCCTGTCATCCGCCCGTTTCTTGGCTTCTGCAGCCCATGGCTTGTTGGCATTATAAGGGAAATGGCAGCCGCGGTCTCGCATTCGCGCCTGGAGGAGGGGGTAAACTCAACACGTCTGATCCTTTCAATCGTCTCCCTCCGGCCTCTTCGCACATCCTGCTCGCCAGAGAAACACGCACGATCGTGTGTGTATGAGAGAGCGAGAGAGCGAGAGAGCGTGTGAGTGTATCTCTCCGTTCCCGTCCCTCTTCGCAGGCCGCACCGAGCCAACGGCCCGGGAAAGCTTCTACGACACCAAACGGAAGAGAATGCCGTTTCCCGCTGACTACGACCGCCGCCGCCGCCACCCCAGTCGGAACATTGATTCACGTCGCGCCTCCCGTGGTTCCTTTTTCCTCTCTCTTAGCCCGCGATGCTCCGCATCCGACAGCTGGCCGCCTCCGCAGGGAGCTCGCCGCTTCTCCTAAGGATTTTCCCTCGCGTCTCCCTCGTCATCCTCGTCGTCTGTGTTGCCTATCAGTATTTTGTATTCGGTACGGACTCCGCGAGCCCCCAGAGACCCCACACATGGCCCCTCTCTCAACTTCAAGATAATACGAGCTGATACGAACCACAGGCCAACACGATCCCTACAGGTGCGACAGCCTGCTGTCGAGTGGAAGATGGCGGTCCAGTCAAGACTCGAACCTGCCGAGAGATGTCTTCAAGCGATGGGAGCCCGAAGACTGTCGCATGCGCGAGCTGTCCCGCGAGGATATGTCGAGCTGCTTGAGGGACCGTCGCCTGGTGATTGCCGGCGATTCAACCATGCGTCAGATCTATTTCGCTGCCATGACCCGGCTGGATCATCACGTGGCCGAGAAAGCAATCCTTGACTTTGCCGTTTCCAACAACAGGCACCTGAACCTCGCCAAAGACGTTGAGGGCGTTAAGCTCGAATTTATCTGGGACCCATGGCTCAACTCCACCGCCCTTTTCAGCCAGTTGGCTCGATTCCGGGAACGTCCTGGCTCTCCAGACTACGAGAAACTCGTCCGCAAGGAGGGCAAAGACTCGGCCGCCCTCATTGTCGTTGGTACACCAGGTCTCTGGGCGGCTCGCCAGGGCGGCGATCGGTACTTGGAGCTCTTCAGAGAAGGCATCAACAACCTGATGCCGTACCTGCATCGTCATCTTGACCACTTGGTGGTGCTACCCAAGAGCAAATCGCAGTCGGCATTCGACGAACTCTCCAACCACGTGCTTGTCGCACCCGTGCCCGTCCCAGCGTATGACAAGCTCCTGACGTCCCGGGCCAGAACCATCACGCCCGAGAAGATAGATGCCATGAATTGGAATCTGGACAACTTCGAGCCGGCGGAACGAACCCATGTCATCCAGAGCTACAATGCAATGCTGGACAGCCACGACAATGCTCTCCTTGACGATGGGCTCCATGTTGTAGACATTGTGGCCGAACGGAAACTTGACGTTATCCTGAACGCTCACTGCAACTCTGGATTGGTCAGAAATGGATACGCCAACCAGATCACTTGCTGCGCCCCCTACCCGTCCCTGACAAGGGTCCAGGTGCTGCTTCTGGGTCTCAGTATTCTAGCTCTGCCCATCCTCTTGCTGGACCGCAGACAGGACGCATTCCCTTCTGCTCGCACGTCGCAGATCATGGACTCTCTGCTTGCCGCGGCCACGCTTGTCGCCATTGCTGTTTACTGCCTGCTCGCCGACCGCACTCATCTCTTGATCAAGCACGACAAGCATTTCGACGTGCCCGACTTCGTCTTGCCTGTCATTGGTCTGGCAGTTCTCGCAGGCCTCTCCCTCCGGTCAACACCGCCTGTCCTGTCTTCCGCAAGGGGTCTTACGACGACTTCATTTTTGTCGCGAGAACAAACCGACGAGTGGAAGGGCTGGATGCAGGCGTTCATTTTGTTGTACAACTACCATGCAGCATCTGAGTCATTGGCCATGTACAAGGTGCAGAAATTCCTCGTGGCGACTTACATCTTTCTATCCTGCTACGGCCACGCAAGCTACTTTCTCCGTACTGAGGACTTTTCTTTAAGGCGGGCAACGTATGTGCTGGTCCGGCTCAACCTTCTCAGCTGCATTCTAGGTCTTGCAACGTCTAGCGAATGGATCATCTACTCGGCGCCGCTCATGACGTTCTGGTTCGGTGTAACATTTGCATCTCTGGCTTGCTTCAAAACGCTCAACAACAACCCCGTTGCCTTCTTCCTCAAGATTGTGGTCTTCGCAACCTGCACAACCTTCCTGGTCCGAAGTACACATCTCTCCGAGACTTTCTTACGGATACTCAAGTTAACTAGCGGCGTTCGCTGGAATGTGGATTCGTTGCGGTCGCATTTCGCCTTGAATCGCTTTGTGCCATACTTTGGCATACTCACAGCTGCAGCTGCCCACCGAGTTTCCGTTCTTCGCTGCCGTCAGCACGGTATCAACGCTCGCGCGCCATTCGAACGAACCAATGACGCTCTTGACCGTGGGCTTATGGAGGTTGCATATCCCGAGAGAGACGCGATACCGGTGAAGCCGATAATGATCTGCTTTGCGATTGCTTATCTCATCGTATTCATCATCCTAGCATTCGCGGCGGACGTTTACCAAAACAACGACTCTTACAACGCCTTTCACCCGTACACCAGTCCATGGTTTGTGTTGTCAGCGGTCATCACGCGTAACTCCTTCAAAGCACTACGTGAACTTCACGTTCCACTGGCTGCGACTCTTGGACGGTTGTCTCTCGAGGCGTATGTTCTTCACCACCACATCTGGCTAGCCAGCGATGGCGCTGGAGTGTTGAGAATCGGGCGCCCGGGCTACCTCCTGAGGTCGCTTGAAGTAGTGATCATCGCAGCCATATTCCTCTGGGCCTGCGCTAAAGGCCACAGTGCCACCCGGCGAATTGCCTGCAGCTTGACAGGAACTCAGAGCCAGGAAGAATCTGAGGACGTCAATTTGGGTCGGCCCGTTAAGGACGGTAAGAAGAGTCCCATTCCGTGGCAGCCTGCAGTGGCAGAGGACAAGGCAGCAGAGAAGACGGCAGGGACTGCGAAGCAGAACGGCACCTCTGTTTCGAACGGCGCCTTGAAGCTTCGGGTCGTGGGATTGTTGGCGGTGCTGTGGCTAGGGAACGCGATTTACGGAACTTGACGAGAATGAAATTACGACTTCCGAGCTGGAGCTGAAAAGACCACAAGCCCCAGTTCACCACACGATAGATACTTAATTACAATAATGCTTACACGACAGACCACGCCACGGAATGGCAGCTGCCGCACGATCCCTGCACATTCGTCAGTTGCATTGTAGTTGCTGCGTTACTAAACAAGAACAGGGGTTAGGGGCTCATGTCGGTGTTTCGAGTATGCTCCATCTGCGCACAGCCAAACCGCTATCTCGAGGGAAAACAAGCTTCAACATCCTCCGAAAGCCAAGCTGCCACCGCTTCAAGCGGAACAGAGTCGTTTTCTGCCCCATCTTGGCATCAGCATCGGCTTGAGCTTAACTCAAACGAAAACTTTACTTCTGAGCCCCTTTTCTTAGCTTCAAAAAGACGCAACCGACTTTAATCTTCGTTCTGCGATACGTTTCAATGTCGCACATCTTTGCCAACACAAATCCCAGCATTGATCCCCTTGGCAATCGACATGCCGAGCACTGAGCGACCAAGATGCGCAACGATTATCACCGGCATGGTCGCGACGACTTGCCAAAATCTACTAGAAGGCGCGCTTCCCGACTCCTGACTCTTAAGACTAGGAGGTGGAAAAGCCCCGATGACAGAGGGCCCGGATGAGGCTCTTCCGCCCTACCGTTTCGCGTGGGTCGCGAAAGCGCCTGGGGTCATTGGGCCAACATGATTGGCGGCTTGATCCCGAAACTCGTCCTGTCGTCGATGGGATGATGCCCCGTTGACAGCTGTGTACCTGGCGGTTGAGACGGCACGTCAGTGCCTGTCAAGGTTGGATGGCAGGACTGACGAAAAGCATAGTTCGGCAGACAGGTTGGTGCCCTCTTTTACCCCTCTCCCGAAGGACCCTTCTCCTTGTCTCAGGGCTCGAGATGCCTCTTTGCGACTCGAATGCCCCTCTTGAAATCATGCTGTCCCGTGTGCTTTAACCTCCGAGGACCAGGGCCGGGGCTGGTGACGAGACGATGACCACCAGATCGTCTGTCTGTCCCCTGCGATGTACTCGCTTCGTTCAAGCAGTCCGCGGTGGACGACGGGAAACGTAGCTCCCGGCGGCAAGAGGGATTCATCGACAGAGGGCGGATTTGCGTGGAGGGTGTTTGCGGCCGAAGGTTTATACTTAAAGACGAGGCTCCAAATTTGCATCCCCTCGTGGCGGATCATGAGAGATCACAGGATTTGCTTCACAGGAGTAGATCTCTTGGCCTCGCGTTTACTTTCCACGACCATTCCTTTCTCTCGGTGAGCCCTAGAGGTCGCCTGATGCCTTCATTTTATTCTCTATACATAATCGATTTGCATTCGGCAGTGCCTCGCATTATACCTTTCTTTCCTTAAATCCTAATCTTTTGTGTGGTCGGATCCAAGATGCAACTGAAACATCTGCTCACTGGCCTCGCGGTCTTCAGCTCACTTGCTGCTGCTGGTAGGTTTCAATTTCATTGTGATGGTTGAACAAGTTATTGACTTGCCTCGACAGCACCAGCGGCTGCACCCGCGCAAGATGCCAAAGCCGCAGACAAGGGCGCGCAAAAGCAGGACCAGAACAAGGACCAAAACAAGAACAATAACAAGAACAACAATAATGGAAAAAACAACAATAATAACAAGAACAACGGAGACGTGACGATTATTCAAAATATCATCAAGCCCAACATCATCGTCGTGCAGGAGAACCTCGACAAAATCGACCAGCTCCAACGCCAGAACGAGAGGGAGCTAGCGTTGCTGGTACAGTCCCAGCTTGCTCTTGCGACGCAACTGCAGGCTGTCAAGGATAACATTCGTATCAATCACTTCAAGGCGCAATTCCCCCAAGCGGTGAGTTCCTCTGGTGTCCTGCATCCGCTGTTCTTGTGCTAAGATTGTAACTAGAATACAATTATCGTGACTGTTACTGGTCTCGTTGACAACCGCCAAGGAGGAGGACAGAACAAGCGTTACCTCGTGAATCAGCTCCTCGCCGATAACGGCAAGCCGGGGCAGCAGGCCCTGGTGATGGTCAACGACCCGACGCCTATGGAAATCTCAACGCAACAGGCAGCGTCTTCGCAATCCGACACTTTCGGAGCTGCCCGCGTCGCACTTGACTCTGCCTCTGATGCCGCGTCTAACAACACCGACGGTGTCCAAGCCGCCGCCGCATCCGCAGGAGCTGACGAAAGCGACACCACCCTCAAGCTTGCCGCCTTCGACCAGGCCGCCCCCTTTGGACAAGTCGGCCAGAGTATCATCCTCCCCGCGGGAACACAAGCTCCTCAGTTGGCTGCATCGGTTCCGGACCCCGCCGCCATCATTCTCCCGAACCAGGCCGGCCTCTTCGTGTCCAACGCGGCTACATTCCTGACAGACTGCGCCTCAACCGCCGCCAATGCTGCTGCCGGAAACCCAGCACTTGCTGGAGCTGCTTTGAACATCTTCTCCTCGTTTCAGCAGATTGCCGCCGCGCAGCTTGCGGGCCTGTCTGGTCTGGGCATCTTTAATAACGCCGGGCAGGTTCAGGGACAGCCTCTGGGTGCTATTGCCGTTGGTGCCAACCAGCCACTGGCCGCTGCTCCTCCTACCGCCGCTCCCCCGGCCGTAGCGCCTCCGGCCGCTCCCCCTGCCGCTGCCTCTCCTCCTCCAGCAGCTGCTGCTCCTCCAGCCCAGGGAGGATCTCTCGGTGCCATTGCAGTCGGCGCAAACCAAGGCCAGCCAGCCGCGGCGCCAGCGCCTCCTACTGATGCCGCCGCGGCGCCTCAGCCCCCGGCCGCGGTTCTCGCCGGGGCCAATCAGGCGCAACCTGCTGCCACCACTCCGCCGCCGCCTCAAGGAAGCTCGGGATCAGGTGTGGTGATCGTGGGATCGAGCCCGGGAGGAGCCCCGGCACCTGCTGCTCAACCTGCGGCGCAACCCCCTGCGGTCGTTCTCGACGGGGCAAACCAGGCAACCGCAAGTCCACCAGCTGGTGCAATTCCAGCTGCGGTCCCGGCCCCAGCCCCGGCTCCGGCAGCATAAAGAGGTGGGGTTCGATAGTTTACGACGTACGGCGGAGTTGGAAATAGGGAATTCGGGTTTGGCTCGCTCGGGATATCCAACGAAGGAGGAATGCGGCGATGACAGAAAATGAGAACAACACACATTCGAAACTTCAAACGTGTATCCGTCATGAGGTGCTATGTTTATGTAACTGTTTAATGAGGGGGCATCGTGTAACATACGCAAGAGATGTGCTGTGCTATTGAATTACACTGAATGAAACTGTAAAATCTACCCACCATGTATGAGTGCCTGCCTTGGTGTCTCAAACGTTCCACAGAATGGTAACCAAGTTATGCTGGAGACAGACAGCATGCTCACCGTGACTTGGGCAAACGGCTCAGATATAACAACATCGACAGTGACCAATTGCAGGCGATGTTGGACTTTCGCAGTAGACCATTGAGCACAGTAAAGTGCCTCTCCAAGGCACTCTTGCAATGCCACTTTGAAAAGCACCAAGGGTCCTTTTCCATGCTTCTCGGCCGGGGCCGTCGATTTTGTGGAACTCGATACTGAGAACGTCAAGCAATAGAAGCCAATCAAATACAGAGACAGACTGGCCCAGTGACCCACAGTGGAGTTTCAGCAGGGGCAACAGACCAACGACGGACGCCGAGAGGGAGGTGGTCAAGCGAGAAAAAAAAGAAGGTGCGTCGGCCGCGCACGTGACCCTACCCTAGCGAGGCCCACGCCACGCCAGAAATTTCCCAAACCCGAAGCGCACCTCCAACTCTATCACTGCTTGTCTGTATCCCGACTTCGTCGTCAACCATCAACACCCGACACCTAGGAGCAACCATTTCGACAGTTGCCCAGCATGTCGCTCGTCTCGGGGGAGAAGAGTGCGTTACCACCCGCAACCCGAATTAACTAACCATGGAGGAGAGCGCAATCGGCTAACAGTCTCGTCACAGCGAACTTCCAGTTCATCCTTCGTCTTCTGAGTACGTTTTGACCTTTTTTCCCAAAACATCCACCCACACATCCTTTCGACGATCCCACGCGACGACGATCATTCCGAATTTCGAAGAAACATGGACGCGAGGGGCTAACGTGCGCTTTTTTCTAGACACCAACGTTCGTGGCCAGGAGAAGGTCATGTACGCCCTCACCAAGATTGGTGGTGTCGGTCGTCGTTACTCCAACATTGTGTGCAAGAAGGCCGATGGTATGTTGCCCCACGATCCCTGGCAGAAGCGTTCGCTTTTTCTTGAAAGTCCAACGCAATGATGAGAGTCAGAGATGCTGACTTGTTCCGAACAGTCGACCTGAACAAGCGCGCCGGTGAGCTCACCTCGGAAGAGCTCGAGCGTATCGTCACCATCATCCAGAACCCCACCCAGTACAAGATCCCCGCGTGGTTCCTCAACAGACAGCGCGACATTGTCGACGGCAAGGACAGCCAGATCCTCGCCAACGGTGTCGCCTCCAAGCTTCGCGACGATCTCGAGCGCCTCAAGAAGATCCGCGCCCACCGTGGTCTCCGTCACTACTGGGGCCTCCGTGTCCGCGGTCAGCACACCAAGACCACTGGTCGCCGTGGCCGTACCGTCGGTGTCTCCAAGAAGAAGGGTGGCTAAACGTAACGCTCGTCATGACGACTCTGACGAGGGTTTGGGTGGTGTTGTGGCGGGGGACCAACAAACATTAAGGCGGCCGGCGTGTTATCGGGCTTGGTTTTTCTCTCTATGTCTCTTGGCGACAACATCCATCTACAACAAAATGATGATGATTCATTCTCTGGGGCAAGACCACCACCAAATCAGGAGGGGATTGCTATTCAGATAACGTGAAAAACAACCAACGGAAGAGTCTCCATCATACCAAGAAACAAAAAGGCTTTCAAAAAAAGAATTGACTTTTGGTTCCGTGTGATGTGACTACTGGTGTCTAAAAATGGGAATTGATTTGTTGTTCAACCAGCTGAAATTATACAAACTTGCGTGAGATGCCAATTGTGAACTTGCATTCTGGATTTACGCATTCTTGGTTTCTTGGTGGAACTTTTAGTGACATATCAAACGTCTGCCATTTCGGATATGTGCGACATCCAAGCGAGCGGAGCGGCTGCGGCCGCCGTGTGGGGTGTCCGTCGGTGACCCTCACAATGCCGGTGACGGAGGCATCTGGCCGGTCTCGACGTCGTGGAGGGCGCCGTCTTGGCATGTGAACTTGCTGATCTCAAATTCTTTTTCCAAGGGCTCCGTGGCGAAAGTTCTCCGAATAGTCGTGGAGAATGGCAAACATTTCGTCGTAGCATACTCATTAAGCATGATTCCCATCACAGGCAGCAGCATCGCGACGACGTGGAGGGCCAAATGTCAGAACCGTTATGCCATATTCGTATCATTAAGAACAAACCCTCGGTCTAAAAGGGGTATCGTACCGCATCTTGCTATCTCTCTCGCTCTCTCGCCTCACCCTCAACCCCCTTCACCTCTCTAGTCTTCGTGGATAACTGCCATGTCCAGCACCTCAACCCGTCCCTGTCCCCTCGTCTCACTCGAGATGAAGTCACCCAGCCCCTTGAACGCGCCAGGCTCCACGAAACCCACGACCTCCCACTCGCTACCCAGCACGTCCTGGCTCTCGACCTGCTCCACGAACCCCAGGATGCGGTCCTTGACGGTCCCCGCCTTGGCTTGCTCCCCGTCCTCGCCGCTCTTGGGCGCCGCCGCCGCCTTGACGGCCTGCTTCAGCACGCTCGTCGCACACGTCACCCTCAGCCTCATCCGCGCCCTCTGCACGGGGATCGGCTGCGCCGCAATCAGCGCCTTCATCGCCTCCAGCGCCTGACTCTTGGCCGACTTGGTCGTCACCACGCCTGTCCAGTGCGGCGCGCTCTTCTGCTCCCTAGGCTTCGCCTCCCCCTCCTCCCCGCCCGCAGGCGTCCCCGCGCCGCTGTTCACCGCGCTGCCGCCGGCGCCCTTCTTCCCCGCCGCGTCCTCCGCGGCAGAGTGCGCCGCCGACGACAACATATCCAGCGCCTTCTCAATCATGCCCGTCGTGTACACCCTCTTCGTCCGCGGGTCCACGAGCCTGCTGGCCACGATGCCGATGACCTCGTTGTGCACCCTCTCGAGCTGCTCCGCGCGCTCCTTGCCGCCGACCTGCATCTCCCCCTTCTTCAGGATCTCCAGCACGATGTCGTCCGTGGACTTGCCCTTGCCAAACGCCTTCTCGAGGTCCTCCTTCGGCGCCGTCTGGCCCTTGGACACGTTGAGGAAGACGTTGGGTATCTGCAGGACGTTGTCGAGGTCCGTCTCGACGCCGGAGCGCCATTCCATCACCTTGTTCTTGTAGCACGCGATCTCGAAGCGCTTCTTGCCCTTTTTGAGCCGCACCATGGACACGTTGGTCAGCTTGATCTGGTTGGACGGTTGGTTGATTCGCGACGACATCGTGGCGGTTTGCTGCTTCAGCAGTCGTGTCTGTGATGGTGTTTATTTTGCGACCGACGCAGGATCTAGGATTCGTAGACGGTGAATCGCGATCTCCGGGCAGGGAAACGGAATGGTTCGTCGTCGTTGTCGTTAGTCGCACGAGGTTCTCGCCCGAAAAGTTTTGGCGGGGTAGTTGGTTGCACAGCAGCTGCGAGGAGGGGCAGCGGGCGGTGAAATATCTGTAGGCTGGTACCTGGGCGGGTTGGTCTGACATTGTTTTGCGGGTACGGCCACCTGCTTGGACATGCGCCGCCGCAGTGACTAATGTCATCATGTCTACTCATCGCCGAATCTTAGTCAAAATCGGTCGGAACGCAACCAGAAATGGGTTTCGACAGTTCACACTCGACAGCAATATGGCTGTTAGGTTTACGTCGAATCATTTATTTCTAGCAGTGTAACTAAGATCTACCGCGCCGGGCTGACACTGGCGCCTACCCATAAACGAGACGACTGGGTCTCTGGTATTAATATACTCCAATGCCCAGTCTACAACGATCCAACACAAGCATTCACCGCGAGAGTCCGTCCACACAAATCATTCTTTCGTTCATACCAATCGTTACAATAGACGCGTTCAAGCGCTCCATTCACCGCCCAACCAGCGGTTGAAGAAGTCGGAAGAAGCCTCGGGCTGGTCCATGGGGACCATGTGGCCGGCGCCATAAAGCTGCATGAAGGTGAAGTTGCCGCTGGACTTGACCTTGCCGTACTCCTCGCCCTTGCCAACGTGGAGACCCTTGACCTCGGCCTTGTTGAACGACTTTTGGCCAGGCCACTCGAGAGCCTCGGTCCAGGCACGGTTGCCGAGCCAGTTGCAGATGTAGTCAGCGTCACCAGCGTAAATGAGAACGGGGATCTTCTCGAGAAGCTTGGGGACAACACGGTGGAATGGCTGGAACCAGTCACCGGCGAAGAGAAAGTTGCGGTTGATGTCAAAGTTGCAGCTGTCGTAGCTGTCAACCTCGGCGCCGAGGGCCTCCTTGACGGAGTCCTGGTTCAGGTAGTCGGCGATCCAACCGAGAGCAGAGTAGCACAGGTTGCTGCTGTCCTCGCACTTGCCACGGATATCGTAGACGTTCTGTCCGGTGCGCTGGTAAGGGCCAATGAGGGCGTTGTTGCAGTAGATGCTGGCGGGAACGCAAGACCAGACGCTGCCGGAATCGTAGCAATTGTTGATCAGGCTCTGGCAGCGGGGAAGAGCGTTGTCCATGGCCTGGCACTCGCCCTGGTCAAGAACAGCGGGGTAGCCACCCTCACCGCAAGCCATGGGACGGTAGTACCCGTACTGGGTCAAACCGTCAGTGAGGCCATTGCCAATCAAGACACTCTTCAGGTTGATGTTGCGGTCCTCGTGGGAGAGAATCTCAGATGCGAAGACGGGGATGTAATGACCAGCGTAGGACTCGCCAGCAATGTGAAAGTCCTGCTTGGCGTACTCGGGGAACTCGTGGAAGAAGAGGGAGAGCAGAGCATAGACATCCTTGCCAGCAGCAACGGTGTTGGAGACGGAAGAGCCAGAGTAGGAGTAGCCGACGTTGACAGGCTGGTCAAGGAAGATGACGGAGGCATTGTTGTTCCACGACCACTCGTTGTTGACAACCTTGAGCTTCTTGTCGATGGAAGCAGGACCGAGCTCCATGAATAGACCGGTCAGGGAAGAGCAGCCAGGGCCGCCATTGAGCCACAAAACAACGGGGTCGTTCTTGGGGTCGTTGCGGGACTCGAAGAACCCTACATAGTTGTTAGTTGATGCGATAAGCTGATGCAGGGTTCCAAATGACAGCTACTCACAGTAGAAGAGATGCTTGTCGTTCTCCTCGTCATCGAGGTAACCGCTGTACTGTTTGACCTTGTCTACGCCGAGAGCGGAGGGGTCGACCTTCTTGGCGCGCAGGTTGAAGTTCTTGAGAGGACCGCCAACCTTGCGGTGCTTCTCGCCGTTCTTCTCAACCCACATGCTCTCGAGGTCTGCGCCCTTGACGACATGGTCCCAGTGCTTATCGGCCTTGCGGCGGTGGGGCTTGGGCTTGGAGGGGATGGCGTTCTTCTTGAAGGCCTCAACAGCGTCGGGGGCAAGGAGAGTGATCTCGTCCCAGACGGCCTTGGCTTCAGAGGTCATCTTGCCAAACTTGTCCTCGAAGGCGGACAGCCAGTTCTCACCGGTGGTCTTGATGGAGTCGAAGGGGCTGTCGTTGCCACCGAGGACGTGCTGGTCCAGGGCGACCGCGGTGGAGGCGGCGCCGAGCACGAGGGCGGAGGTCGAGAACCTCATGGTGGACAGGCAATCAGCTCGGGGATGGAACTATCGCAAGCTTTGATGGGTTGTGTCGGGATGATGTTGATGAATGATAGCTCTAGTGCGAAGGGGAAGGGTGGGAGAGGATGATGTTGAAGAAGGGAAGAAGGCTCGTATGGGAGGAGGGAGCTCGGAGTAAGTATGGCTGTCGGGTCACGCAGGAAGCTCGCGGACGTAATGAAACATGACGAGGTGGGCGCGGGTTGACTGGGTGCTAGTGGATGCTCATGCTGGGGACCTGGAGGAACCCTCCGTCCGCAGCGGCGTGCAGGCAGAGGCAGGGCAGCTTCGATTCATGGATGTCACCAATTGGTGGGTGGTGGGCTGGGGTGTGCTGGCCGCTAGGCCCGCTGTCGCAGCAGCTACCTAAGCTACAGCCGAAGCCAGCAGTAGCCATGACAGCCAGCAGCAGCAAACAGCTCAACGCGCACTGTTGGTCTGTTGCTGTGGAGAGCTTCGGAAGCTGAGCAACAACTGGCTCGAGCCAAGCGTTGCCCAAACGATAGTCGGGGATGCGTGTACTTCTTACAGGGTAGCGTCCACCTGATCCCCGCGACCCGGACGCTAAAAAGGGAACCTTCCTGTTGCAGACTCACTAACACGCCGCGCTGTCCATCTCGCCGGGTCCCCGTTAGTGGGTGGCTTGCGTGTGTCTCGACTTCCATGGCTGCTAAGGTACCTACCTACCTCAACAAGCATCCCGCGCGCCGACGGCCGACGTCTCGTTCGCCCTGCCCCCTTCGGTTCGTCTGCGTCATGCCAGGTACAGGACAGGTACAGAACCTAGGCACTTTTGATGCGGTGACCCACATATGTCTTTCTGATAAGCGCATCCCGCATTCCTATTCGCGGCGGCACCAGGGGGATTTCTCAGGCACAAACGCGGCCCTGCACCGCCCCCAGTTCTGGTCACGAGCTTGCTTAGACCCGTTCGAGCTCCTGCTCAAGATGCCAAAGGGATGGAAGGCGTTCGCTCTTTGCATTCTGGTCTACACCTATTCTGCGTCTTACTACTTGGGTCGCTATGCGTTAATTATACCAGCTGGACTGCTATGTGCCATCTGCTGGATCCCAGAGTTGGGAATCGTCATGTCAGACAGCATTGATCTATGATTGTCAACCAACATCTGTCAATGACACACACCCTGCAAGACGCGTGACCGTGACCGCTCATAATATGTCCCGGTTGACTGGGAACCTTGACGGTGAGCTCGCTCCTATGAGACCAGACCAGCTATCTGGCCAGACCGACTGATTTCGTAGCCTCAGTCATTCGCTGCTCATCACCGCCTCCTGCCTGAGCTTTTTCTGCGTGTCCAAAAGACCCCAATATTCAGAGTAGACCCAAACACCTCCATCCTCTAAATCGTAGAACCGCAATTACCCCGGATCGTTCGTTTGTGACCGCCATTCAACATGAGTGGGCTCGTATCAACGTCACCCATGCCGCCGCAGGCCTTAAAGGGGTACCCGCTGCCAAGCCTGGGGGTTAAGCGTCACCAGTCACTTCCTAGTGGTCGCTTTGGTGACGAATACAATTGCGAGTGGCCTCGTTAGTTGACTGGTCAAAGTTTGTATTCGTCTACCACGGACGTTCGGCTCTTTCCAGCCGCTCGCCCTCCTGACATCTGTTTCTTCTGGTGTGGTCGCAAGCCTTCTCGGCCGTAATCAAAACAAGGCTTCGCCGCCATCCTCCCTGGTGCCAGACCTTCTCCGTCCTGATGCCCTATCATCACAATCCACCCATCTGCCAGGAAACGCCGCCTCAAGTCCAGCCCATTCTGATGCCCGTGGGGCTGCCGAGACCACCGAGAACCGAGTTCTCACTAAGCCAACCATCCAGTTCATGAGAAACGTGGCCGTGCCTCCCCAATGCCGTCGCCGTTGTCTGGCGAAACACCAAATCCCCCAAAGCATTAACTCCGTCTCCGATACTGTACATATATAGCGAGGTCCGTATACTGCTTTACAAGTCATTTCGTGCGTGGTTGCCGCCCCGATCATCTCGGTTCGTTATTAGATTAATAACAGTGTAGCTCGGGTATATCGACCACCAGGACAGCTGTGCGAACCACCACTTTTTGAAGGCTTTTGTGCCCGTATCCCACCACCTCCAAGGTGGCAGACGTCTTCGGCTTACCTCGCTCCGGCCCAGAGTCATCAGCCGGCTGCGTCAGCCGCCGGCATCGAAGGGCTTGACGACCTGACGTCCCTCCGGAAGAAGTTGAGCGCCTTTATGCGGAACCTGCTAGATTTCTTCTTAACCAACCTCCTTCCCCCGTCTACCCTGCAGCTTTCATGCGACGTGTATGAGCCGTTGGCTTCTTGGTCCATCATCGGGGGCTCGAGCTTGCCTTCGTTGGACGGCTTGGGCTCCGAGATCGTGGGAACACCAGGGATATGCTCCGCGGACTCTGCGCTGACAATACTAGTGCCTTGCGTGCTTGGAGAAAGAGGCATCTTTCCTGTCGTTGCACTAGTAGCCTGTGAAGCCCAGTCTCCGCCGTATTGGCCCGTTATGCTTCCGTCGGTCGTCTCGCTACACCGCTGCTTCCCGTTGTGGCCGTGGTGGTTATCAGGGGAGCTGCTCGCCCTGTCCCTGCTATGGAAAGGATCGCTCGCGGCGAAGTCTGCCACAGAGTCAAAAGTCGTCACGATGCCATTAACTTCCTTGTAGTCGTCGGAAGTGTCTGGCACGTGCGTGGGCCTGTTCACCGGATCAGCCGGCCCTGGCGACAATTCCTTGTCCTCCGTTTTTGACTCGTCCAACAGCGACGGTGGTGTTGCGAGTTCCGTCAAAGGCGTCGACACCCGAGGGGTCATGGACTCTCTCTGGCTCTCAGGGCCTCCCACAAAACTCATAGTCCGTGGGGAAAATGTCCCGTCGCGGAGAAGACGTTTGCGCACGGGATCCTCCTTGGCCTGCTCATCTCGAATACGCTGTTCGAAGAGGTCCTTGTTGATCTCAAGCTCGTCAACAGTATATCTCATTGCCGGGAGGATGTCGGCCACTCCCTGGAAGAGCGGAATGGCGAACATATTCATGAAGCTCAGCTGGGCCTTGGAAAGCGACATCAAGTCCTTCTTCGGGGGTGCAAGGAGAGACGACGCAATGTCCAGTTCGTGTTCCATGGAAGCTTGGCGTGAGAACTCGTCCGAGAGAATATGCATCCACTTGAGAGCAGTCTCGTGTTTCCTCGCCTGTGGCGTGCAGTGTTATCATCCCGCCCATCGTTCAATGCATCGGGACAACTTACCACATTACTAATATCAGCACATTTGATGAGCAAGGAGCAGGCCAACGCTTTCTGTTCCTCTAGCATACGGCCATTCCATCCGTCGGTGGTGTTGCTGACATCCAGCTTCTCCTGGGTGTCGCCGAGCTTTTTCATGTAGTCGAAGTGAAGACCCATATCCGTGGCGAGGATGGAGCTGATCATCAGATTCCTCATCTTGGTGTCTTCGAATGCGCTGGGCCAGTACCTTCGCAGAATCTGCGAATACGCAGCGCAGTGGAATGACTCGAGAACAGAACGATCATTGTAAAGCTGGGCCAAGGGTGCGTTGAGAGTGACTAGGAAGCCGTTGTTGACACCAGGATGTCCGACGTCGTGGCCGATGGCCGTGATCAGAAGCGTGAGGCCCTCGAAAGGATGCAAAAGGCTCGCTATGGGCGACTTTTCGGGAAGCTGTTCAGGCGCAAGCGGGTCCTGAGGGAAAGGCGCCAGGGTACCGATACGAACGAGGAAGTGGAAGGTGGCCTGGAGGACGTCTACGACATGTCGGAAGTTGTGGTATGGAACGAAGTTGTTGTACGCAGCTCTGCACGCAACCAGGAAACTGATGAGCTGATCTGGGAATTGTTAGCCACTGCATCGAATCTCATCAGTCGACAGCATTCACCTGTAGGTATCCGCCAACGATCTAGCTCGGGCATGGTCAACGCATGTTTGAACATGACCATGGCTGCCACAAGCAACTCGTCGTCCGTCCAGCTATGGGCACAGAAGTGCCACTTGCCCACAGCGGCAGCGACGGCGGCTTGGCGATCAGTGGATACGGCGATACTGACATTGGCGATCCGATCATCATCCGAGTCCGCCCCCGACCGGCAAATGCCTCTCATAAGGCCAGATACCATGGCTTCCCTCAAATAGGCAAAGGGCTTTTCCTCGTTGACGCCGACCCATGAACGCTTCCTGCCCCTGCGGACCTCTAGCATCTCTTGCTGTTCCCTCGCTGCCTCTTTATGAGCGCGATAAGCATGAATTTCCATACTAGTCATGCATTTGGAGTGCAAAGGGCTGATAATGACATCTACGGCACCAAGGTCGAGACAGCGAATAATCAGTCGGCGGTCGACTGTTGGCGAATGTTTCGTTTTCGCGTCTTCGATCGTGCCGCCATTGGCATGAGGAATTTCAAACGAGGAGAAGCTCACTACTGGGATGGGTACGACCAGCTTGGATATGCTACGCAGATGAGCCTCAGTCATGATCCTCTGCAGTAGCTTCAGGCCGTATGCCTCCTCTTCTGGTGTGTGTATGTCAACATCGGCAGTGACTGGGCGCGAGTGTGGTGACGGTGACCTAGATTTCGACCGGACGTTGGGTAAGCGCTCGTCATAAGGTACGTCGACAAGGACGAGAGTTGGCGTGAGGTCCATCATGGACTCATCGGAAAGTTGGAACAGTGTAGTGATGCATGCCGAGCCCGTAGAACAGAGATACACTGGAAGAGTGATATTAGCGTCATGAGCGCGAACGAGGGATAGATCAGTTCCATACCTTCTCCAAAGGTTTCCAGCAAAAGTGCGGCGTCTTTTTGTATATCCTCAACTTCCCCATCAGCTACAGCGCGATTTGACAGGTGTGCATCGGTCGCATCATTGCGAATCAATCTGTCTTGGCGAACCTGACGGTTCACATAGACGACATGACAAGTAGCGTTGTCCATCGTGGCTTCGGGGAGCAACCAGTCTCGCGACCGGAGCGCTCTGGCCACAAGGGCGAAGGAGGCTTAAAGCGTGACGATGCGATTGAGCAGAATGGTAATCTGAAGGGCTCCGCAGAGGACAATGTGAGGACGGCAACCCAGTCCGATAGAGCAACAGCACGGCGGCGCGACGCCCGCGACGTATCAGCGAGTGCGCAGTCTGGCGCAACAAAATCGAAGTCTGGGGGTTTTGCGGGCGACGGGATTGGGACAGTTAAGACACAAGCGAGGTCGAGATAGAGGCCGGATTTCTCATCCAGGGTAGACGTCCAAGCGCACGCGATTAAAGCAACAGCGCAATTGCGGTGGTGGTCACCAGGATTTGTATCGATGGTAGTCGCACAGCGCCGTAGAAGCCGAAGGCATGGGAGGATTGAAAGCAATCAACCTCGCCGTGTACGGGAGCGAAGAGGCACGAGGAGGGGATTGTCGTTTCGCAGTTGCGGGTACCGTCGCGCGGAAAGTTCGTTATGTACTCGAGACGCAGGTGGAGGAGGCTCCTCTATGCTGCTGGCAGCGACCGAGTCGTCGGGTTAGCTGTGGACAAAACGCAAGTCGACGAGAGGGGAAAGCGGGCGGGAGGGAAAAGAGCACAAACAAGCAGCGACAACGACGACGACAAAAGACGTAATATCATGAGGGCAGGCTACGTACAACAGGGCTGGGACGAACGGGCGTGAAGTGGGAAGAAGGGAAAGAGAAGGCAAGCGTCAGGTAGCTGGGACGGGAGGATGGAGAGGAGTACAATGGGCAGCCAGGCTTCGAGTACGAAATTGTTAAGCCAGGCAAGGGGGGGTGGTGTGTGTGTGCGTGTGTGTGTGGTTCTTTGGTGGGCGGTCCAGTGCCAGTGGCAGTGGCAGAGAGCGAAAGACCGGGTGGGACTTTGGGGTGGGAGAGAGCGCTCTCGAGGCAGAGGGAGGGGAGCCCCCCTCCAGGGCGCAGAAGCAGCGCAGAACAGACCAAACTTCCTTCCTTGCCTTACCCTTCCCCTCTACATACTTTGCCCAACAAAGCAAGGCGGGACAGAACAAGAAACACCATGGAAGCTCAAGAGAAAGCTAGAGGAGTGTAGCTAATTTTTTAGAGGGTGAAAAGACTTACCAATTCCTACTCTTGGTCCCTTTCTTTTTTTCTTCCCCTCCGGCTCCCCTCGTTTCTTTTCGCTCCCCTCCGCGTGGCGAGTGGAAGAGACGTAGAGTGACTGACTGAGTAAGTGAGAGGGGGGCGAATAAGTGCGTAAAGTGTAAATGTGTAATGCAGGCCCTTATGGATGTTTCCTGATATGTTGACTGGGGGAAAATGGGAATGAAAGAGGAGAAGGCGGAAGAGATGTCGAAGAATGGATGAGAGATTGGCGAATGCGGGTTGGATTTGCAGAAGAGGTGGTGGTGGTGGTGAATGGTAAGTAGCAGCAACGTAGTGGTGGCGTGGCCTTGGTGGTGTCGCACGCCGGCAAAGGCAGGCACTTGGAAAGAGTGAGGAAGAGGTCGGTAGGTAGGTCAAGCGAAGTGAGAGGCAAGTAGGTAAGGTAAGGTACCTGCCTACCTTACGAGAGTACCTCCCACGAGAGCGTATCTCTTTGCCGCAACGCAGTTGGAAGAGGCTAAGGTTTTACTGGCGCATCTCGGAAGGAGAATGCGTCTGGATGGATGCAGAATGGAACGAAGACGATGGTCCATAGTAGGAAAGGTGGGCTCTAACTAAGACGTTCCTCAAAGACGCTCTGAGAAGACAGGTTCAGTAAAGCAAAATGCCGAGCAGGAAGCGAGGCAACGCCTACCTACCAAACCAAGCTCAGGTACTGCGCTGCTCTGTGCTGGGTTGAGATGGGACGCGATGCGCTGGGCTGGGCTGGGCTGCGTTGCGGTACAGTTGCAATTGCAGTTGCAGTTGCCGTTGCAACTCGGCCTCGAGACAGCATCAGGGCTGCTGGATGCGACGCTGGAGGAAGAAGCAGAAAAGACGGCCTCGGCCTCGGCGGGTACGTTTTCGATTAAAGATTTCTATTGTCCTCTCGATGTCTTCATATCATGGCACCTCGCATACCTACTGAGGTAGGTAGGTACAGCAAGTTGGTAAGCTACCTGCAGCGGGTGTTGAAAGAGGCCAGCGGCATTCAGAGGGCCGCCTGCCTAGGAGCTGCAAGCAGCCATATTACAATGGTGGAAGGAGATGGTGCGGTGGCGCGGACGTCAACAGGTGAATAGCGGACAATGGATGCTGGATTCGACCGAGTTGTCTGAGGTGACTTAAATCCGGAGGCACTGGGCTCTGTTCCCGTGCTGGTCTGGGAAATGCAGCGCACAGAGCGAAGGCAGAGAGTAAGAGGGCAAGAAAAGTTTAGATGCCAGGGGGCATTCGTCACCTAGGAGCTGTGGGTGGAAACCGCCCTTTCGAGTTCCCAATGGGTCTGGACTGGACCTTGCAGACTCAGAATGGGAGGCCATTTCGGAATCATAATATGACAAGCCTACACCAGGCGGAGACGGGTTGGGACGATCATGGATGTGCGTGCGAGCAGCGTTGCGCCGGCGTCCACGTCTGCGTCTGCGTCTGCTTCTGCTTCTGCTTCTGCGCCAGCGTCTTGCGACGAGGAGGGGAACTGTCAAGCAGCAGCGCGGACGAGAAGGGGCCGAACGACGTGAGAGAATGCGAGCAACGCCGCAAAAGGGGCACTTGTTTCCGTTCATGTCTCCTGAGCTGAGTGCGCTGAGGACGAGAAGACGCAATGTTGAATTCTGTTTGGTCTTTCCCCAGGGCAGGCTGAGAGAGGGCCGGGGCCCAGCTGGCAGGTGGTGCTTATCTCTCTGTCTCCCGAGGTGGGTACCTCTTCGTTCCTCAGAGACCCCAGTCGCTACCCGGCAAGAGACGTTGCCCTGTTCGTGCGAGGGGAAGAGAAGAAGGGCAAGACAAGGAAGGCCAGGGCCTTGCACCCGGTCTTCTGGCCGGCTTCTCGAACATCGATCGAAAATGTGGAAGGCTTCCAAGGACCACAAGTTGCAAGGGGGCGCACTGGAGAGGGGCTTTGGGGGGTGCACTGGGGTTTCTTACTGGATGAGCTGGGAACAGGGTTTGCAGGGAACACGACCCAAAGCATCCCACGCCGCGCTTGCCATGTCGTGCCAGCCTGCGCTTGCTGGGATAGCGACGTTTTGGGGCAAGAGCGAGGGCGAAGGAAGGAGCATTGGAAACAATTGGGAAAGAGGCACCGCACCGCACCGGCGCAGGCGCAGCTGTTGTCGGCCGTTAGTGGTCAGCAGTCAGTGATCACTCACACCAGGTACCCAACGTAGTTAATCACTGAAGTGTGTGGTGTGCCTGCACCTGCTGCACCTGCACCTTCACCTGCACCACACCCACCTTCCCGCCCGCGCCGTCCACTAGAGTCTCTGACTGGTCCGGCCCAGCCAGCCTTCCACGCCCCTTCGCCGTACGCTGTCACGACTGTTTTTTTTCCCTCCTTAGTGGCTGGCTGCGCTGCCATCGACGTACGGTCGACCTTACCTTGCTTTACCAGCACCAACACCACAACCACCACCTGCATCGCACACTGCAAATGCAGCAAACCCAACAGCAAAGTGCATTCCCGTCTGCCACGGATACCACTGCGCAGTCTCACCGGGTTTCATCGCCCACCCGCTGGAATTGGTCAACCGGCGAACCACTTTCAGCAGACTCAGCACTGGCCACTGATTTGCTGCCTTTCCTCCTCGAAACACACACATCTCGACGTCGAGATACCTGTCCCTCTGCCCCTCTCCGTCTGCTGAGGCATTCGAATGTACTGCGTACTTCGTACGGCGTGGCGTCCAGTGCCCTCCCAACCCTACGCCATATCGCCGCCCCCGGCATGCGCCAAGGACACACGATTTCCTGTTCTTTTACCTCATCATTCCCCATCGCTATCCACCCACCGAAACCGACCACAATTGCATCTCCCCAACCTCGTTCACACTGCGTACTCGAAAATTCGAAATCTTCGTCAATTCTGTCAAGGCTGCCGTCGCCAAACTTCGTTCCACCTCTGCCGCCATCATCAGCCTTTCCACCCGCATGCGTTCACCCGGCCGCACTTGCGTTTGATTTCCGCCCCTCCCGCTCTGCAAACATTGGTTGCCCGTACGCCAATTCTTCGCTACAATTGTCACATTTGCCTGTCCGCCCATCTTTTGCAAGGTACGGATGCCTTGACGGGAGCCAGCAAGGTGCCGCCGGGAAGGGGCCCTGAGTCTTGAGGATACTGCGGTAGAACCCGACTCGCTGTCCCCCTTCGTTCGCTCTGCCGATCGTCGCCTCGCACAGACTGGGACCGGCCTGCCACGCACGGAATGGACCCCACAGCTGCCCACATTGGTCAGCGCAGCATCATGGCAAACATGGCTCCCTCCCCTCTCTGATCGCAGATTGCTATCCACATTGCGCAATATCGCCGATGATCTGGTCCACTTATTTGTTCTGCGTGGCTTCCAGAAGCAATGGAGAGGCGGACAAGGGGAGATACCGTCCATCGTGTCTCCCGACACATGCTCTCCCTCTTGTCGTGGATACCTGGATATCCGTCCTAATGATTGAGCTGACCCACACAAAGTAATTAATTCCCTGGTAAAGCCTCGTCGACTGTTGCCCTGCCCTGGTTTTTTTCGGCTGCAGTACTGCGTACAGAGAAAGACCTGCAACGTAAGGAGTACGTCTCCCTCGACGCTTGCAAATTCTCCTCTCGGGACTGCTGCCACCATGCGCTCCGCTGCGTACGAACATCGACACCAGTTTCCTGCCCTACCGGTTGTTCGAAATGAATCTGCTTTCAGCTTCTGCCCGACAGCAACAATGAGACGTCAAACACCATACTGGACCTCTCGCTGGATATTCTATGCGCTAGGTATCCCAGCGTTATCTCGCACGCCGCGGAGTACGAAGTGCGAGGACGCGGGCAACCCCTATGGCTGCAGCTGCACTCCCACACTCAACTACAAGCCTTTTCCCTCTGGCTGTACTACTCGCCGGCCTCCCCGTTCTGGTCTCGATGTGTCCACAATTGTACCAAACGTGCCCGTGCATCTGATCAAGATGGCATTCATGAGGGTCTGATTAGTATGATTTTTGTGTTTTGGAGACTCTGCCAAGGGCTACTCCGCCGGCGCCGTATGTAGCGTATATATCGCACTAAGTTACTATTAACCCAGATTATCACTACGATATAAATAGTAAGTATCTTATTAACCCCTTAATACTTCTAAGAAGCTGAAATTATTTAAAAATAGCTTTAACTTACTTAAATATATTATTTTTAATATTAAAAACTTCTATTATTTATTATACTAATTATTCCCTTTATAATCTATTTTATATTTAAGATAGTAATTAATAGATAATACTTTAATAAGACCCTACTTAGTATATAAGTAGAGGAGGTAATCCTAGATAAGATTAAGGTTACTATATTATTAAGTAACTCTAAAGAGGACTAAAGCCCCCTATTAATATTACTCTTATTCTTACTAAATTAACTAATAATACTTAAACTTTACTAAAAACTTATAGTATAATAGAGGTTATTCTAGCTTATTCTTAATACTAAGAATAAAGGCTTTCTTAATAATAATAATAAGATATATATACTAAATTATATACTTACTTTAATTATACTTATTTTATAGAGAGAGTTCCTTAGAGATATTTTTATAGTTAAAAACTTATTAATAAAGTATTATAATATTAATACTTTATATTATAAAGTAAAGGTATTAAGGGACCTATTAAGTATTAGCTATAATAACTATATAGATATAATATTAATATTAGAAAAGAGATAGTTATAATAATATTAAGTTAACCCTAAGTATAAGTAAGTAGAGAACTATAGCTTCCTTAGGATAGAGTTATTAATAATATATTTATAGCCCTCTAAGACTACTATAAACTAGAATATTATTAAGCCTAATTCTAGAGGTTAGTTAGTATACTAATTAAGATTTTTTAAAGAGGAAGTAGGGTCTCTAGTAAAGTAGTTAGCCTTACTACTATTTAATATAAGTAGCTTACTTCTCTTATAAACTATAATAGTATTAGGAATAACTAATTCTATAGTAATATAAATACTAACTATTATTTTAATTTAAAGCTATAAGTATATAATATAGTAGTAAGATCCTAACTAAATTAATATTACTAATATAGCTATTTTAGAGGTAATATTTCTAAGGGAAAATTTAGTAGCTTTACTACTAATATATTAAAATAAATACTTTTACGTTAAAGTAGTAGAGACCTAAAGTTATAAATTATAGTAGATAAGTATTAATAAGCTAGTATTATATATAGTAGAAGTAGATAATATAAAGCTAATAGTAGCTAATACTTAGTAGCTATTTAAAGTTAAAGCTAATATAAAAAGCTTTACTTTTATATTAAACCTCTTTTTAATAATACTAAGTAAAGTAGTTAAGTTTCTAGCGTTAGAAGAGAAGGAGTTAAAATAGGAGTTTTTACTAATTAATAGTATATAGATATTAGTACTACTACTATTACTACTATAGTATTAATATAATTATAGAGGGTTAATATAGTTATAATAAGTAGTTAATAAGTTAAAAAAATAAAGCTTAATAAGTAAACTAAAAAAATAATAAGAAAGTCTTTTTATAACTTTAGTTAGAGTAATATTTTTTAAATAGATTACTATTTAGATTAATATAATATAAATTTAGCTTATTAATTACTAAAAATCTATTTTTATAAAGTATTAGTAGTAAAACTCCTATTATAATATAATAATATTAAACTATACTTTAAGCTTTAGTTATTAACTTACTTATATTACTACCCTTATTTTAGCCCTCTTAAATATATTAATCTCTTATAATATTAACCCTCTTAGTGCTTTTTCTTTTTTTATTAGAAAATTCTATAGTATTATTACTATATATACTACTTTTACTTAGATACTAAAGTTATATTTATATATTATACCCCTTATAATCTTAAACTTCCTCTTTAATAACTTAAAAATATACTTAATAATACTATAAAGCTTTATATAGCTAAGGTTATATAACTCCTTTCTTATCTATAATTACTACTAGAGATTAAAGTAGTTATATAAGTAATACTACTTACTAATAAATAGAGTTATAACCCCTAAGTACTTCTTACTAAAGCTTATATTACTAAAGTAAAATCTACTTAGTAATAAAGTAAATAACCTTATTAAAGTATATAAAAGTAAGGATTTATTATTTATACTACCCTCTATACTAATAAGTATATAAATAAAAGTATAGTTAAATCTTATTACTATAAAGATATTCTATAAAAGATTCCCTTTCTTATTAAAAAACTAATATTACTAACTCTAAAGTATATAAGTAGATAGAAAAGTATTATTAATTACTCCTATATAGCTATTAAATGCTTAGTTTTTTAGCTTTAACTTAATTTCTACTAAGATATTATCTTCTATTAATTAAACTACTACTTCTTTATATAGTTCTATAAGTATATTAAGTATAATATAGAAAATACTTAATATTATACTCTAAGTAACTTTAAAGTAATAAGAAGTATTCTTCTAAGGCTCTCTAAAGTTTATAATATATAAAAAAATTATTAACTTATACTTTATAGTTTAAAACTTAGAGTTTTTAATACTATAGAGTTAAAGTTATAAAGTTAGTATAAAGAAAGTTAATTTTAATATATAGAAAGTATTAGTAAACTTTATATTTAACTTTACTAATAGCCCCTCTATAATCTAAATTACTACTAGAGGGCTATTTAGGTAGATTAATATCTTATTAAAAATAGTAAAGATCTCCTTATTAAAGTTATTATTATTAGAGTTATTATTAATATACTCTTTAAAGATAATTAATAAAACTATAGTAAACTATTATTTTTTATTATTATTATTAAATACTTACTTAAGGGTATTAAAGATATCTATATTAATAATTACTTCTTTTAATAGTTAAGTTAATAGATAGTATACTTTATTAATATATTAACACGCTGCTATATAAATATCTTAAGCTAGAAGAAGCCTTTAGCTAAGCTCTCTCTAGCTATAGATAGTATTACTATATTATTAAAAACTAATATTCTTATATAATTATAGTCCTAGCGTTATTAGAACTATACTTTAGAATCCTTAGTAACTAGGCCTCTATAAGTAGGTTTATTATTAATCCTATTACCTAGTAACTAAATTTTAACCTAGTATAGTAACTTAGAGGATTAATAGCCCTAGAAACCTTTATTAAGCCTAATTTTAACTTATATAAACCTAATATAGTAAAGTAGCCTTAAAAACACTATTTTTTATTATTTTATACTAACTATAGCGGTGGTGAGCTAGGGTCAGGAATCATACCGATCACACCCTGACAGCAAATAATTCTGGTTCCGGCTGTCTATGAGAAATGACTAAGATCATCAAGTTGCAATCATTTCTGCAGCGTATGCCACCATTGTTCAATTTCTGGGAATGGAATCGACCTGCTCAAGGATGATGCCAACGTCAGCTCGCAGCTTGCTTCTAACAGTACCAGCGAAACCATTCTTCAATAGATGCCGACAGAAGCCCGACTACACCGGTTTGAGGCTCGCTCCCTACGTCACCTTTCCTGCCCACTTGCGACGCACAAGACCGGATCGACCTTTTGGACGTTTGCCCGATTCTTCTGACGAAAGTAACGAAAAAAGGTTCTTCTGTTTGCGACACGAGAACAACGACAGGAGTGTTTCTCGGACGAAAGCGACTTTTGCATCCTCGCCCGCCTTCAACTTGGCAACTGGATGCCAGCGTTTCTTGACCGACATTGTTGCTGCACACGGCGAGTCTCATTCCTCGGCGAGTTCCTCATATCATGCCTGCCTGTCTCATCGACCTTCCCCATTGAGCACTTCGCTGCCTCGGATCTCAGCATGTTCCTCAACGGCAGATGAACGCGCCTTCCCGAAATCTTGGCTCTAGATTACTTTCTCTGTCTGCTCTGTCTCTGGTGTCTGATCAGCTCCACATCCTCTCCCAACACCTGCTGTATCGAGACAAGACACGATGAAGATCGGTGTGATGGGCTATTGGAGCTGGCCATCTACTGGCCGGCCATGAGCATTGTGCAGCGGCCAGTGTTGCTTCACTCTGACCGTCACTTGGCCAGCGCAACCCTCTCACCCAATGCCGATCCATTTTCAACATCGGAATTCTGCTGTCTTGATTGAGTTTCTTCGTCTCTCGTCGCCCAGCTGGCCATGGAGGAAGCATGCTTTTTTTCCAGCCACTCCTGATGCTTCCGTATTACCCATGGCCCCAATGGTTCATCTCAGCTCTCGCCGGGCCGCCAATGGAATCTCAACCAATCCCCATGGCGATGAACCCCTTCCAACTTTGCCAGCGCGCGGGCTTGGATGGTGGAGCAGCGTGCAGGTCTAAACTCGACCGCGCTCGAACTGCCATGGCACCTCCTCCGTCTCCTGCAAGGGCAGCATTCCAGGCGCCCGGCATTCTGCCCATGAACCCACAAAGCGTCCAAGTCTGCACCAATGTCCTCTGCGAAGGCCTCGGATTCATCCTTCTTTCGCTCTAGAAACCGACCATAGAGTCATGAGGCCCGGCCCCGACGTTAGCAACTGACTTGAAAGTCGACAACTTGACATGCACATGCACGCGCACACACCGTCTGCCCCCACCCGCGTAATTCCCATCGTCCCGGCCGCTACTTGGTGGCCCGCAACTGACATCGGCCTGACTGCCCTACCCTCCGACGCGCCCGCAACTCTGCGCCCGCGCCCTCCGAAAAAGCATTCTCTCTCTGCCTGTGAAGTGCCGCTATATCGTTCCCCGGACCTTCCGCACCCGCACCTCCAACCCGCCGATCAGTTGCAGCGGAGGAGGAAGGGATGTGACGACTTGTGAGCCCAGCCACAGATCAGCCGCCTGTAATCGGCACTGTTGGCCCGGTTCATCGTGTTTGGTTTGGGGGCGGCGGCGACGGCGAAGGAGCCTATTTTTCAGTTTGATGCCTCGAGCCTCACTTGACGGTTGGCTGCTGGACGACTCGTGTGGCCACCATTCCGGTCGCTCAGCCAGTATCCTTTCTGGCGCTTCACTCGTTGGTCGGCCCCGTCAACGATTGAGTTCTTCGTTGCACCATCTAGAAGACTCAGCCTCGGCGTCGTAACACCGTCATCGCAAAGTACTCGATTCTCAACGGGTATTACTTCGGCGCAATACCCCTAACTGACACACGTGCCGTGTGCCAGCCCGCTGAACGACGGCCTGGCTGATAGCACGACGCCAGACGGTATAGCCATCGCCATCGCCCATGCTGTCCATTGGCACAGGGAAAATCCCCTCTTTGTGGTGGTATGTCTACCATCTGGGCATCAGGGTTCCCCAATCCCTATTCATCCCATATCGGCATTCAAACTGTCCACGTGCTCTTGCTAAGAGGGGCTTGTATCCCGACGGGAGGTGACTTTGCCCGCCTAGCGGCAGACAAGATAAGCCGCGATGCGTATGCGCGATTGGGCCTGTCACGATGCGGTTGTGACGGATAACTTGACAAAAGTAACCTTATCTCCGGGAGCGAAGGGTCAGGATTCTGAGGCCGCGGAACACGTTGAAGAATTTTCTTCTTGTTATTTTTCTTCCCAGCTCCGGAGCGAAGGCTCGGTCGAGGCTACTGGTAGAGTGGCAGTTGTGTTCACCCACTCTCCGTTTCAGCCCTGTCGATCCGTTAAAGGCCCGCCGTCCCCAGACCCTTCCTATGCTGTCTATCTAGCTGTCCCATCCATCGTCTGCCCGCCTTGACAATTCATTCCGTGCTTGAGCCCCGTCGTCGGATGTCTTGATCGTGAGCACGTCAGCTATTCTCCATCAGAGTCCGAAGAGACTTGCCGCCCGTTGCTCGGCCCTTCCGGCCCCTCTGCGTCATGGACAAGCCTACGGTGCGACCCCCGTTCGAGAACCGTTCACAGTTGATTCAACACTCTTCTGCGGCCCTTTCTCTCTCTCTGTCTCTCCTCGCAAACTGATAGACAGCCCATGTCCGTGCTCGTCCAAGCGGCAATCGCTGAGGGTTCACTGAATTAGAAACCGTTCCCCTTCAGACCGTGCCCAACTAAGGATGGCACATCTGATCAAACGTCTCATACTGTGGTTCCTGCATATGTTTTTTTTTCCCACCTTCCCCTCCTCTGCCATCTTTGGCTAGAATGACTCTTCGTCCCCCGCGTTCAGGTTTCGAAATGGGAAGGATTTCGTGCAGGACGCAAAGACTTTCTCTACCACCTTTCGCCTTCGAACATCAGCTTGTCAGTGTTCTGCTTTCTTCGCATTCGCTCATGCAATATGTAATGCAAATGAGTCCAAGCCAAGCCGTACTGCAGTCAAACGGCGAGGCTGCATGTACGTTCGCAACGGAGTTACCATCCAGTCGTAGTCGCGTCCTTCAGTCGGCTACAAGTCGCCGGGAAAACACTCATGGACACATCACATCACACACACACACACACACACACACATACATATGCACGCTCGCTTGATTGTTGCCTATCAAGACGGGACAACCTGCGCTGTAGGGCTGTTGACGAAGATTTTCTTTCCCCTGCGCGCCGTTGAGATTGCCCACTACCCTGGGGTTTCGGGACGTGTTCGTCTGAGACGGAGCTCGGCGCGGCACCCGAGAGGGGGGCCCTGCTTCAGATGATGCTTGCTGTTGCTGCCCCTCAAACCCATTCAACCCGGCACCTTTCATTTTTATTTCCACTTTGCTGTTGTTCTCTTCGATCCCATTAGCCGAGACAGATCGATCAGGCGGCGGCGGCGACGGCGGCTCCCTCGGCGAAAAAGGCTTATTCGCGACGAACGAGGGAGGGATCGGGGTTGTAAAGCGTGGGGTTGGTTTTGTGAGAGACAACAACACAAAGAGACTGCCTGATGTTACTGTGTATGTAATTCCATGTGCGCCCATCGAAGACGACGATGGTACCGACGAAGACGACGACGACGACGACGACAGTAACGTAGAGCAAGGCATAATCTCAGAAAAAGTAGTCGCTTCAGCACAGGAAAACAGGCGGTGTCGACAAATGAAAAGGGACCTGTGTCAACGCGCGGCGAAAACCGACAGGTTGGTTATGCTTCCCTTAGAGTTTGAGAAGGAGCCCCCATCTACCCCGGACGCCGACATATCCACTCAAAGGCTCAATCTGTGACTTGGGACTTGTGTGTCTGGTTGGGATGGTTAGAGAGGGGAGGTAAGGTGGTTCTATCTTTTTTAGAGTTGTCGAGACGTTGATCGGATACATTGAGGCTAGTAACCGCGGCTCTGTTGTGTGTGGTGGACTGGAGTCCCTTGGTTGTTGAGCCAGGAGCATGGGTGCGAAGTGAGGTGGCTTTACATCGCATCGTCAATGCTCACCGGCATGATCCGGACTTGAGAGGGCGATCTTCAATAGCCGGAAAAAACGGGCATCCCGCCATACTCTTTTGAGAAAAGCTTGGTGGTTGATTGTGTTGGATAGACAGATGGAGGGGGCCTTCAGACGGGATCTTCAAGTCGGTTGTCCAGACTTTGACAATTGGCGTTCTGGACGTTGTAGCATTCGGCATGCCCGAGCAGGGGTTTGTTGGTGATCTGCTGTGCGCTTGAAACTCAGGAGTAGCGGCGTGTAACATTGCCAGCTTCTTTTTGACCATGTCAGAAAATGGAGAAAGAAGAAAAAGAAAAACCCGCGAAAACCTGGAGCAGTCAATGTCCCTATTAACAAAGGCTTCGGGAAAAGCAAAAGAATGACTCCTCGACGGGGAATTGAACCCCGGTCCCCGGCGAATCGTGTGAATGACAAGCCGATATCCTCACCACTAGACTATCGAGGATTGTTAGATTCTGTAGTTGATGTCAGGTGTGGGACCAAAGGTGGATATGAAGCTCACGATGTCCCCCCCACTTAGGTGGTGGAGGCTAAAGTAGTAGGTAAGTCTGCTTCAGAACACATAGCTACACAGGTAGAAATAAGCAACTTATTAGAGATTAATAATAACTAAGGAGACTACTTAATCTTCTTATATCTATATAGCTATATTTTCTATATATATAACTCTCTTAACTAATAATAAAGAAAACAGAGAGGATATAGAGAGGGATAGCTAGGGATAGCAATAGATAATGCGGAATGAGGCTAACAGTGAGGACTGATGAGGGGTAGCGAAGACCGACGAAAGACAGCAAGGACCGACGAGAGATAGCGAGGAACGGTGATGGATAGATACTAAAGGACGAAAGCAGATACACTGAGGTTTAACGACAGAAGTAATAACACTAATAGGGATAAGAGGGATAACGGTTTCTATACACGACGAGGATGATGACAGCAGGGATATTGATAACAATGAAAATAGGGAACACGATACGGGAAAGGACGACAAAGATTTCGAAGTTACTAGGGATCAGAAAACAAGATAATAAACAGTGGTACTTCGTCCAGTTGGTCAGAAATATTTACCTGCATAGCTGAACCCCAGAAGGACCAGCTGGATTCGATCTAGGCTATTCATTCTGGTCAGATCATAGGAGTTACGGACCAGCGTCTACGTCGCAATGAACGGTCGCCCTCATGTCTCAGGCAATATCACACGAGCACTTTAAAAGGAACATGCGAGTAAGTCACATCGACAAAACCAGACTCAGGGACAAAATCGCGTTCGGAATCCGCGTCATATGTCATCAAACAAGCCCCATGCCTCGTCTTGTCCACCAACGCTTCCGTACATCGCAACGTTCATGTCCATCTTTTGGCGACCATCTTTCCTCGGCGTTTTCATCACCATTATAATGCACACCAGAACGAGTCCCCTTTGCGCCCATAAGCTTGGAAGCACTAGCCTCACCTCTCCCGAACATATAGCGTGACAAATGAGGTCCTATCGTCTTGCCTGACGACCCCGTACGTTGACTGGATGTACCCTGCTGACCATTAAAGAAGGTCTTACGCATCTCGTTAAGCAGCATATGACGACAAAAAGTTAGTCTCTCTATATAAGAAGCTAGCTTTGTTTAAAAAGACCGCCTGTCTCTCCTTTACTAAAGGGACTACGTTTCCTACGGCTTAACCTTGCTCTATATTACCATCGTCGTTCTCGTCGTCGTCGTCGTTGTCGTTGTCGTCGCTACTGTCGCTGCCGTCGCTACTATCGCTATTACAGCTAATTATCATCATCATCTTCGTCGCCGTCTTTGTCATCTTCATCGTCGTTATCGCTGTCGTCGTTGCTACCCTATCTTCTGTACGGGTCATTGCATACGCAGGGAAATCAGGCGGTCTCTATTCGAAACCCACCTTGTTATCATTGTCGTTGGTGCTGCTATGTATTGTTGTTGCTGTTGTCCACAGAGGTTCTGGAAGCGGCAAGACCAAAGGTTCACGGCAACGACGGTTCACTTTCGAGACACGAGAAGGCGGCGAGGCAAACACTTGGTAACTCTTACGAATCTGCTATATTCTGCTATAGCGTACCGTAATAATCAAAAGTCATACACCCGTATCCTCATGCATCCGAGACTCCAAAAAACGTCGAGGCCAAAAGTGCGGCCTGGTGTATGCTAGGGCATGAGAGGTCTATCTCTATTTACGCCTCATTGTATCCTCTCTGCTTCTTTTTTGTAATGCCTTCACTAATCGTGTTCATAGACTCGTATGCACACCAGGTGTTCGTATTGAAATGCGTACCCGGTAGTCTTTTTGTACCCTCACCCCAATTGTAAAGAATGGCGGAACGGTGGTCTAACACAGCCGCTTTTGTGGGAAAAACCCACGTCAGACCCCAATTCGCCGCGGCAACTAGGACCGAGGGCGCTGGTCCGCCTCGTCATCGAGATGGATCTCCGCCGCTTCTGTGGAAGCGACATCGTCGTCGATGGCGGGTACGGAGATGACCTTGTCGTTGGTTTGACGCTCCCATGCCGCGTTCTGTATCTCAGAGAGTCCAATTTGCGCGCTAAAGTCTGGTGGCGGTGGCTCTTCCTCATGAGTCGCATCACCGTATTCTCCGAGGGTCTCGTCAAACTGCATGTCGGTATCATTGTCCCTGTCGTCTGAGGAGTCAGGCTGGGCGTCATCGCTGGCGTAACCTTCCATTCCGAGAGAGTTGGCGGGGCCTTCATTGGAGCTCAGGGAGTTCCAGTTCCATGTCTGTGTTGCCTGAAATCCGTTCGATCCAGCAAAGTTGTCAGTCATACCGATGCCTTCGTCTTCGATGCTGTTCTGGATATTCTCACTGCCAACGTTCGTGCTCGAGCTGCCATCGTATGGCGGGAGCTCATCCTCTGTCTCGCGCGAAGCCGTGGCCATTGTGCTGCTAGCCAAACCACGATTTCCGCGCGGGAGAGTTACTTCGGCTCCGGTCCCAAGTCTCGACGATCCAGTTAGGGAGGAGCCCCCGACGAGACGTTGATCTTCCCCCGAGCTGGTGTCTTCCTCTTCGTCATCTTCGCCGCCCTTGTCGAACTTTTCGAAGATTTCCTTGAAGCGAGGACCGCCCAAGGGGCCGTCTGAGCGACGGCGGTAGAACAGCAGGTACGCTGCACGGGTGATTACACTCTCAGGTGATGTCTTGCTAACCGACGTATCTAGGTTCTCATTAGCTTGGCTGCGTTTCAGCCAGAGGGCCTCACATACCGTTAAAGTTGTACCACTGTCCGTCGACAAAGTTACGTCCGTACGCCGTGTAGTGCCCACCACCGAGACCGCCGAAATGGTCGTCGACGGCAATGAGATCATAGATCTCTTCCTTGCCTGTCTCTTGGCAGAGAACGCGCTTGTGCAGATCAAGGCCTTCGATGGGGAAGTCGACCAAAACGTCGAGCTTGTCACGACGCCAACCTGAGCTGCTGAATCTCTTCAGATGGACAATAAGAATGTCCGGCGTTTTCCAAAGGTCAAACTTCTTGCTGGCACGGCGGTGCTCTTTGCAGCGTGGACAGTACCACATGTCCTGCTCAGACAATACTTCGGCCTTCTCGAACTCGTCCAGGCATTCCTCAAGAGTGATTCCCTGCTTCTTACGAGCCATGCGCGTCTTCCGCTTCTGCTCGAGAGCTGGGTCCTCAAGTTTCTCAGGGTCGACAAAGGTCCTCTGGCCGCGAGTGTCGTCGTCGCGATCTTCCTTGCCAAAGACCATGTCCCAAGATTCTTCGGTCCAGTCAACGATGATGCCCTCGCCAAGACGAATGAGAGGGCCACCAGGAACTTCATCCAGCGGCGATGGCTGGGGCGTGACGTCAACAACGTTGTAAGACTGCTCCTTGCTGTTTCGCGACTCCTTATTGCGACGCTTGTTGCCCTTCTTGCCGTATGTCTTGTTGCCCTTATTGAACTTGCGGCGGGCTCCACCAACCTTATGGTTGCCCCTGCCACGAGCGGCCTGCTTCCAGTCAGACGTGGGCCCGGCAGTGGGATATGTGAGAATGCTTACCTTGGGGGGGAGTCGGACGGGCTCATCCTCTTCCGACTCGTCAGCCATGCGGGTCTGCTCCTCAACCGACTGTGGAGACTGCTCCTCGCTCACACTCTCGTGTTCGCTGTCAGCGGTGTGGGAAGAAGCAGGGCTGTTAGAGTCTGCCTCGGTTGTGGTCTCGGGTGCCCTGGAAGCTAGGGTACGGAAGTTCTCGTCGTTGACCGAGTTCCAGCCGGTTGGCAGCGGTGAATCGCCCTTCTCGTTGAAAAAGCTGAGCTCAAACAGGTTCTGCAGTTGAGGCGGGAGGTAGGCGCTGCTGTTAACCCATTTGGGGCGAGTGGTGTTGAACTGCTTCAGAGCTTGTCGGCCATTCGGCTTTTGCCCGCCTGCGACCATGGAGACATCAACTAAGTCATCTTCTCCTTCTACCGAGTGGGAGACGATCTTACTGTCTCCCGATGAATCAGCGTCGGACTGGGACGTGATGACCATGTCGGCATCGGTGCTGTCGTCGTTCTCGGAGAATTCGGACCAAGTAGAGAATGTCGCGACCTTTTCCAGAATCTTGCGGCGGATGGCGTCCTCGTTACGAGACTGTCCTGGTTAGCACGAGACCGTTGACAATACAGAGCATCCACTTACTTCCTCGGGAGTGAGAACAATGAAGTGTGGAGGTGAGGCCACATCATCTGACCTCATACGGTAGGTGTTGTTGTTATTGCGCTTGCGGTGAAGAACAGTGACGACCATTCGCTCGGTGAGAGGATCGACATACGGCTCATCGCTGATGTCAAGCATAGAAGTAGGCGCACCCATCTTCTTTTGCTTGGGAGGGTAGTTGGTTGGTGCCGCCTCAAGCTCGTGGAAAGTGGGAAAGTCGTTGGTCTGAATCTCATCCGACACGTCGCTGCTATCGTCGTAGATCTTGAAGAATTTGCCCTTGAACTCTTCAGCTCCTAGTAGCAGCTCGACAGGCACGCCGGTCTTATCTGAGATGGCTTTCTTGAGTCCCTCAATGGCGCTATGCTTTGATAGCTCAACCTCGATCTGTACGGGCGCATCGTTCAGTGGCAGGAATTTGACAGTCCTACTCCACATGTCCTCCACGGGAAGAGGCAACGTCAAATTGCTAAAGGGGTCGAAAGTGATGGAAATCTTGTCGCAGACGGGGCACTTCAGAGTCGACTTGTACAGTCCGGTAAAGAGGTCCGCGATGACCGAGTCGTCACGCTTGCGGGTGATGTCCCATACCTCCTCTGCCATCTTGCGAATGGCCGCCTCATCGCCAATCATCTCGTCAGTCGAATCAGGCTTCTCAATGTACGGTTTCTTTTTGATGCGGCTCAGGTCTTCCTGCAGGGCGTCAAGGAGGAATCCGAGAAATTCTTGAGTGTCCTGCTGACCCCAGCCCTGGAACGTGCTGCGAGCGCGGCCGACAGTGTTCTTGAAGTCGCGCGGGCTTACGGCGCCTCTTGATTCCGCGTAGATCTCTTTGAGAAGATTGCCGTATGCCATTGCGACCTGTCCCTTGTAGCCAAGTGCGTTGGCCTTGTTGATTTCCTTCTCATACTCGCCGGTTAGGAAGTACTTTGTCAATTCTTCCACGCTGCGAACGCACTGAAGAGCTGAGTTCATGTAGCAAGTATTACCGAGATTTTGAAGACCAACGGCGCCCAAGCCTCTGCCAGGCTTCTTCTGCTGGGTCCGGCCTCTAGTCACGGGGCCCGGAGCAGGGCTGTTTCGGCCGCTTGTGCCTTTCCCTTGTGTGGCCAAGCTCGAGGCGCTACCTCTTGAGGCAATAACCTTGTCGTTGGCGGTTTTCTTGCCCAGCCCGGACACCCACGAATTGGCACCGTACTGTTCATCAACGACAAGGATGCAGTCTTGCGATAGCCCGTAGAAACACACGGGGGAGCTGCCGTTGTAGTTTCCGTCGCCGGTTCTATCGACGGCAGTGACCAGAACGCGCTCCGTGTCTCTAACAAGAGCCGTGAGAACAGGCGGTCTAAGCAGCAGCTTTTGCCAGGGGTCGGCAACCTCGGTCTGCTTGTCGGGGTTGGGTGACTCAGGCGGCGTCAGCGTAGATGGAGGCGACGTGCCCTGCACAACAGGCGTAGTCGGCTTCTGCAGGACTTGCCACACGCGGATCTTGCGGTCAAGGGGAATACCCATGAGCTGCTTCAACTCCTTGTAAAACGAATTATATGGCATGGTGGAGCTTCGGGCCAAGATGAACGGGCCCTTCGTCTTGAGTTCGTCATCAATCTGGAAGGGGCTGGCAGGCGATTCGACCCTGTGGACCGTGAAAACGGGAGGATGTAGCTCGAACATGATGTTGGGAGGGCTTGCAGCGTCGGTGGCCGTGTTGATAGCATGACGAACAATGGGCTTTTGGCCGTCCTTCACACCATACCACTCAGACACAAGCGTCCAGGCATCTTCGGGAAAGAGTTCGCATTCCTCCAAGCTGACGCCGGGCTTCATCCGCACGAAATCATCGCCATTGGGTTGCTTCAGAACCTCGAGGATTACGCCCGAATTGTCGACAGGTCCCAGCGGCTCGTCTGACACCTCTTTCTTTGCAAATTTGGGGTCCCCACCCAGCGCTAGCGCCTTTTCCACCCACGATCTCGACACTATGTATGCAACAGTGCCCGCTTTGGGGGGCTCATCGTTGAAAGCCTTCAGAAGTGTCTGAATCGTCTTAATCTGTTCTGGCAGCGGGGGAATATCTGCAGCAATCTGGTCAGCACGCAACAATCCGCAAGTGTCTCTGAAAAGAAGAATCCTACCCTTGTCCTTGCGTGCGCTGGACAGACCGTCCGCAGCGTTGTCAGGCAAATCGACGCTCATGGCGCGGGGCAGGTGTGTTTTGGAGGTAGACGGAGCACTCTCGGGGTCCTCGGTGGTTTGGGCCGGGGTCATGTCGACGTCCTCCTTCATCTCAACGTCGGCGTCGGGGTCCATGCTGGAAGCACGTCGTTTCAAGGGCGAGGAAGAACGTTGATGAGGGTTGGCATCACTGGTCATGATGGCTCGGCGGGAGACGTTGAAGGGAGACCGGCTTCTGGCTGAGTGGTGGGTCAGCGCAGTGCCAGTCTCGGGGCCGGAGATGTCCCCTCGATCGCTGTCGATGGAGAGATCGGCAACACCGCAGGGCGAGGAGGCGGTGCTGGATGCGTAGTCGACGGAGACGAGAGAGCCGGTTTGTAAACGCGCAGGCAAGCTAGAAGCCGGGACGGAGTCGCTGCGAGCGTAGGTGGGAGTTGACCGGCCGTCGGTTGACGCAGCGGAGAAGGAGAAGGCCGGGTCGTCGTTTGGCTCGCACGACGGGAGGACGGTGTCGGCGGGGGAGCAAGTGCTGGTGCTAGGCACTTGGTCGTCGCGGGACTGGTTGCGGGAGAGCTTTCTCTTCTTTGAGGAAGACGTGGTGAAGGCGAGCTGCCTGTGCAGCTCCGGGATGGCGGCGGGGGAAATCCAAGTGTAGCGAAAGCAGATGGGAGAAGGCGTCTTGCATTAGTAGTGCAGTGCAGCGCAGCCGGCCAGTCGTTTAAGCAGCAGGTCTGTTTTGGCGGACGGCAGACCCAGGGCAAAAGCACAGAACAGAAGGACGGGGGAAAAAAAGTAGAGGTCCAGGTCGACGGGGCGGTGGAAAACTACAGCTGAGGACCTCCAAGCGGACTGCGCATCGGGGCTGTGGGGTGGGAAGAGAGAGAGTCTGTCTATGTGTGTGTGTGAGAGGGCGAAGGCGGGAGGACTGCACGGAATTGGTTCCCACTAGGAGACGGCAGGAGCTGGTCCAAGTCGTGAGTAAGGTACGGAAGGGCGTGGATGGTGGTGGACGTAGTGAGGTAAGGTAGGAGAAGGCGACGGGCAGGTATGTGTGTGTTTGAGCTGGGGCAGATCAGATACAGATGTGCGCTCGTCTGGCTTTGCGACCTGTGCTTGCGCCTCTACCCTGTCGAGTGCTGTGGAAGGAAAGGCACTGTAGAGGACGGCGATGGGAGGCGGTTCCAACACTGGACGTTTGCTGCAGTATTACTGCCGGATTCTATTGTGGCTGTACAGTGCGTGCAAGGCAACTTCTGGTCCCATAGGCTTACTTTAGTTGAATAATGGGGAGGAGCTGATGGCGGATGCGGTACAGTTTTGGTGCAGATTACCTCAGGCCAACCTCATTGCCCAGCAGCGCTCTTGCTTGGAGGGGTCTGGGTTTTTTTCTTTAGGGGGAAGCCTTTGTCCGGCCTGGCAACCTTGGTTCTCATGAATGACTTAGGTAAGGCGGTGCGTGGACTTGGAAAGGCGCTACTTAGAGCCAAAAAGATACGTATCTTTCGCGACGTGCCATGCATTTCAGATACAAGAACCAGGCAACGCTGGTTTTGTTCTCGTTGTTATATACTCATAATTTCAATGAGAACAGGGGAAGACAACCTGAAGAAATGCCAAATGACCTGGTAGCCGATCTCTCTGAATCACTCTTTGTCACTTGCTACGCAGACCTGCAAAGGCGGGGGGTAATTGGTGCAGTGAATGAGAGAAGAATCAAATAAAGAGGATGCCCTTCACTGCTAGAGGAGACCAGATGACCAGAGGACCTCACAACGCTACTCAAAATTCGAAAATTTTCCAACTTACCCACCGGACGAAAGAGAATGAGAGGGGAAGGACGCTTCGGACAGGGAAGTGACGGTCAACTGCAGCAAGATTCGAAAAAAATTTCAAAACGAGAAAAATTCCAGAGGACTATTTCAGGGAAAGTACATGCATCCATCCAATCGATTGCCAATTGGGATTTCTGCTGCACCAATGCAGCTTGCCCCCACAAATGGGAGGGGAAAGAAGGAAAGACCAACTGCCACTCCGCGAATCGTAGCTGCCTTTTCAGGTCCTTCGGCGCATTCTCGTCGCTGAAGCCGGCGTTTTTTTTTTTTTTCCCGCCCCC
>JABGLZ010000798.1:108265-139978 GCA_014705045.1 Colletotrichum theobromicola
CTTTTGTTGACCCAGTACCCGGGCACCTCCAAGTCCGGCACTGGGCGAATCCTGCATGGACCGAGCCGGGAGCTGCCCTGCGTTGTCCGGAGGTTCCTACCGTGAGCCCTGGCCTTGTAACTAATGGGTGTTATTCCCACTCACCTGGGCTGGCAGGATGACACGGAACCAGCTGATATTCGAGCAACTTCAAAGCTCAGGCAGTCCTCTCTGCACTTCTTTGTGCCACGTTTTCTTCTTCCTCGTTGTTCTTTGGACTTTCAGGACCCGTCCCAAACCATTCTGTCCTGTAAGTGGTATCCATGCCCAGGGGTCCGCCCACCGCTTCCTGTTCCCTCTCGTTTAATCTTTCCACCCCGAACAACGCTTGGGGCCAACTGTCAAGAGTATTAGGACTGTTTCTCAGGCAGGAAAGATGTCTCTGGCCAAGTATAAGTAGACAGGGAGATTTGCCTCTTCCATCGTCCGCCAGTTTTGACTTGCAATTAGAAATCGAAAAAAAATATCAGTGAAGGCCGTCCGCGTCAAAGCGTCCCCGCGGCTCCACATCCCTCTTACCACGACCTCCCAGCTTGACGTCAGAGTCGGCCCCTGCCTCTAATCGCCGACTTTGGCAGTCTCGGCTGGAAAGCGGCGGGAGACTAACGAAATGTTTTGATAGGGCATTTCTTCAGATAATCCCAAACCTCTCTTGACCGCCCATCTTCATTCCCCACATTGCCGACCACACATTTGAAGCTGGAAACAAAGCAAAACCGGAGCAGCAACAATTTGGTCGACCCTTGAGATTCAACCCGAGGTGTTGCCAGTCAGTTTGACGCCAAACCAACACTTCGCCACATGCCATCCATTCTTGACTCGTGTGGACTTTCCGCGTCACCCGACAGCTTGTCAGACAGGTCACACAGTTTCGCGTTAGATTACTCGTAAAAGCATATGACATGCAGGTCTCTATTCTGCTTCTAACTACACATACCCAGGTAGTCTTGTTGCTGTCCAACCCGCCATAGCGGCGGCTGTGGTACACGAATGCAGGCTGCTCAACTCTTGGGGCTCTATCCCGTCGTGAAGCCTCATAATGTCATGCCTCCCATCCTGACGATGGATGCGTGTAATAACCTATGCTCGAAACAACCGTTTTGGTGCCAGTTCTCTCCCGTCAACAAGACTCTGGGTCCGTTGTCCTTCTAGCAAATGTCTCTTCTTGTAAACACCCTTGGTCTCAACGCCACCTGTGTGTCTTGAATAACCGTCTTCCACTCCCTGCTCATAGCTTCGCATCCGTGTCTTCATATTCGCTCAGGTCTTTGGCTGGCCGAGCTCCCCGCGTCGCCTGCAGGCCCGCCCGGAAACTGCGGACGTCTTTGATGGGGACTGGCTCCGGCGTGCTCGTTGCATCGACGTCTTCCTTCTTGACCCCGTTCACCTTGGTTTCCGTCTCTGTCGACTTGCCCGCCTGGGCATGAAGGTGGACTGAAAGCTTCGCACGCGTCGCAGAGCCAGGCTTGATGTACTGCTGGAAGAACTCGACCATGTCTGCCTTCGTGAGCAACTTGATGTGGGCGGCATCTTCTTGGGCTAGAAGAAAAGGGTTAGCATTCTATCATCGTTTACACGTGGATGTCCACTCACTCAGCTCGAAGTCGTAGTATTCACTGGCGATCTGCGCCCAGTGGCGGCTGCTCTCTTGGTCAAGGTTCTTAAGCTTTTCCAGGCGCTTCACAATCAAACTTCTCTTATGGCCCTCGAAATCGGCCTCGGACATGGATTCCAGGTTGTTTGCGAAAAGGTTGAGGAACGCCTCGATTCTCGACTCAAGGTATTCGGGCGTTCGCTCACTCTGGATAATGAACCGGAAGCCGTAGGTTGTTGAGAAGCTTCTAACTCCGCTGAAGACAACGTAGCCCAGCTGCTCCTTGGTTCGGAGTTGGTCGAATGCCGGTTCATGGGTCATTTGGTCGAGGAGCTGTGTCTTTGCCCGCGTCATGCGGTCGCTCTTATCTCCAACGTACAGCCACACCTCAATGCAATGGTTAACGTTTGCTGGGTCCTTCAGCGTCTTCTTGTAGACGTAGTTTGATCCGGCGGGGAGAACAAGAGATCGAATGACGGGCCACTGGGGGCGTGGCAATTCACGGGGCTTCAGGATTGTCTCAATCATGTCAGTCAACTTGAGAGCGTCCTCTTTGTACAGGTTGCCGTGCACATAGCTCTCAATGTGCACTTGTGAAAGCATCTGCTTCTTGAACTGGCGGACGTCCTCGGCAGTGATGTTGGGCAGTTCAGCCAAAGACTCCTCGACAACGTAGTCGCGCTCTGAGTTGAGCCAAGTCGTGTAGTCTGAAACCTGGTGGAAGGGCTGCTGAAGCTCCCAGTTGTTGTATCCTCGATTCAGGCGCTCCTTGATGATGTCGAACCTCTCATCCTTAATCTTGAGGTCGCGCATTGTGATGAGGACCTGCTCCAAGAGGACCGCCAACTTGTCGTTGTATCCACTGAGGTCGAGGAACAAGCCGCGGGCATCAAGGGTGACACTGTACTGCAGACCCGCAAGCTCCGCATCGTACGAGTAGGCCTCCAACGCATCCCTAACGAGGTCGGTAAACAGCCTAGCCTTGACGGCATTCTCAGCGGTCGAGTAGATGTTGGGGTTCCGGCAGCTGATGACGAGGTTCGCCTTGGGCACCCAGAACGTGTCATCTTTCTTGAACCACGTCCGAGCGATGCTATCGTTTCGGACGACACGCGGCGCCACTGCGGGCTCCTTAACCTCCTTCTTCTCGACCTCGAGCTTGGTGGGGATGAAGTTGTTCTTGTGGGGGAGGTGAAGGTCTGCGAGCCGATCCGAGGCGGAGCTCGAGGCAGCCTTTTTGATCTCCGCCAAGAAGTCGTCAGGGATCTTCTCGTGACGATACTCGGTGCCGTACCACTTCTCCTTTTGGTCCCAGCCGCCAGGGAACTTCTGCGACACGATGGTCAAACGGAAGTTATCAGGTCTCAGACAAGCCAATCCCTTCTCAATCAGCTGGGAGTCGAACTTGCGCAGTCGGCTGTACCCGCTGAGGAGCCACTCGCGCGGCAGAGGCTTCTGCATGACGGCACTGGTTTTGCTTGTGAAGCGGCTTGCTGGCGTCTTCTGCTTGAATTTGAAGTCAACATCGGCCATGCCCTTCTGCTCATCGAAGATCCACTCTTGGGGCGGTGACTCCCGAAGAAGGGAGACGTATTGGAAGAAGATCTTGACGATCTCCTTGTAGTTCTTGAGACCCTATGGTTTGCGTCAGTATGTGATATTACTGTAAAATCAATGTATTCCAGGCTCACCTCCTCGGTCAGGCGAATCTGGCAGTCAAAGATACCAGGGGTGCCCGGGCATACTGGGTATGCGCCGGCACTCAGACCGTTGGCCCAACCCTTCTCCTTGACATAGGCCATAATACTTCCAGGTCCCTCGTGGCCGATCAGGTGGCTGACGTATCGGCTAGGCTGCGACTCGAACATGTCCTCCTCGTCGAGGAACGGGAAAAAGAGGTTCAATTCGCGCGAGTCCATGACCGGCTTGGCGAACACCTGCACACCGAGCTCGCTTTCGCGGAAGGGCACCTCGGCCTCCCAGCGGTTCGGCACAAGGTTCTTGTTGGGTACTCCAGCAAACAACTCTGCGACCCAGTCCTCTAAAACGTCCAAAGGCTCCCGTCCCAGAACCACCAGCTTCATCCTGTTCGCCGAGTAATGCTTCTCGTGGAACTCCATAAACTTGGCCCGAACGTTAATGCCCTTAGCCTCTGGCTGGGCCTTGAGAACCTCGAAGTTACCGGTCGAAAAGTGGCAGAAGGGATGCTTGGGATTGGACAAGCTCTTCTCAAGTTGGTGCAGTCGCCATTGGTCGCTTTGCAGGTTCTTCTTGTTCTCGGAGTCGACGGCGCGCAACTCACGGTCCAGGGTCGATTCGAGGAAGAGAGGCTCAATGAAGAATTGGGCGAAGCGGTCGAGCGCACCCTTGAAGGGGGAAGGGTTGGAGGCCGAGGGCTCCTGGTCGTTAGCAGGCTTTGCGGAAACATCGAAGAAGTAGTTGGTGGACGTTGCTCCCGTGTATGCGTTTGAGCTGCCGGAGTTGGAGGCGAGGTATTGGGAGTATTCGTTTTCTACAGGGAACTTTTTGGTGCCCATGAACAGAAGCTGCGCAAACAAGTTGTCAGTAAAGAAAGGCGACTGCCAAGGGGTTTCTTTGTGTGTGTGGAGCAGCGTACATGTTCCACGGCATGGGCCATGCCGGGCATATCCTCTTCGTCGCTGAAGTTTCCGACATTGACGTCAAGGGCGGCGCTGGCCTTGTCTGTCTCGGGATCGTGGACCAGCAGGGCCTCCAGCTTGTTGGACAATCGAATGACACGGTAGGTTCTGTCGTCGAGCGAAGGGGTCTCGAGCTGATCCGTCACCCGCTCGATAGGCTGGGGCCTCGGCTCGCGAAGGGGGCCATCCAGGTCCCTGGGACCGCGGGCACTGGGCTCTCTGTCAGACATGTCGGCGGAGTTGTGCCTTAACCGTCGAGAGTGAGTGACGGTGATGGCGGTAGGTGTTCGGGTAAGGATGCTGGTGGTAGGATTAATATTTTTGGTACCGATCCTCGTGCAGTGGCGGCGGTAGATGCAGTTGAGTGGAAGGGAGTGTACGGCACGGGGCTGCAGCAGGACGGTTTGGGAGACTGCTGCTTGTCGCCTGGCACGTTGGAAGAAGACAAAAGCTCTGGGCGTGGGGTGGGGGAACGCCACTTTTGAAGGATAGGGGACGTCGGGGCGGACGTAGGCAGAGGTGTACGTGGTAATGTAGGTAGGTATGACAAGGAGCGGGTGAGGGTTGATTTGAAGAAGAGGAAAGGCACGTAAGAGGTGGGTTCGCAGGTGGATGAGATGCAGCGCAACGAGGTCAGTCAGTCAGGCTGGAGCAAGCTGCGACAGGATTGAGAAAGCACCCGCAAGCCGCAGCGAATGCAAGGCAAGGCAGATTGGAAAGGCGGGTGCAGTGTGAGTGGTTGGATGAGGTAGTGTGCGAGGTGTAAGTGTCAGCCGTGGGACGGACGGTGGAGGAAGACGAAGAAGCAGCCGGGAAGGTGCTTGGGTCCTCGTGCGGCCGGGGTTTGCAGGTCGCAGGTCGCGGGTCGCAGGGCAGGGGGGGAGTGTGGAAGGAGGGGAGGGGAGCGGGTGCGGGTACTGCAGCGAGGGAAGGAAGGGTCGCGGTTGCGGCTGGCTGGTGGTGCTGCTATTGCTGCTGCTGGACGAGCCTGGGGGACCGAGATTGGGATTTGGGGATAGGTAGGTACCTACAGGGCAAGGGCAGGTGGCGGAGAGAGAGGGAAGGGTCGGGGGAGGAAGGATTGAACGCTCTTACCTACCTAAGGTATTGGAGGATATCCAGTAGTGCAAAGCAGGCACGTACGATGCCCAGGAAGGTAATGTACATAGTACCTACCTAGGCACTTCAGGCACGGTAGGTCTGAAGGTAGGTCGAAAGGTAGCTGGAGGTAGATAGGGAGGTAGGTAAGGTAGGTAGGTAGGTACTTGCGCCGTCAATGATGATGCTGATGCTGATATCCCGGCAGCACTTTACAACGGAAGATATCGCTCCCACCTGCCTCAGTCAAGCACAGGCAAGGCAGGTAACTACCTACCTGCCTACCTACTACCTTAGGTACCGTTCCTTACCTACCTTACCTCAGGCAGGTACGTAGATGAAAGAAAATACTGGTGACGTCTCCTGGAAGGAACAGCGGCAATGACTGGACATGACAAACTGGCAGGAGCAGTCCGGTCTGCACCTTCCTACCTTAAGGTACTGACTCCTGCCATTGCACCGGCATCAGCAAGCAGCATCAAGCAGAAACAGAAGCCACGGCAGAAAGCAGGCAGAGCAACAGCCTGCGACCGGGGCAGCTGCAACTGCAAGAGAACACCTCATGGAAAGAAGGGTCTGTGCTCGGCGTGGGGACGCAAGGGACGCTACCGCTGTGCGACCCAAGGGTACCGGCCAGACGGACTCCAGAAACGATGGACGAAAGCGGATAGACGGGCTGCTGATCGCTGGAACGCTGTTGCTCTCGCGGGGGGCCCTGGAGGGTGGCTCCAGGTGAGGTCTTAGGTCCCGCCTCCCTCAATCCCTCCTACCTATCTGGCGCTGGTACGGAAGCTGGTGGTATTGTTGCTGTCTTGTCTTTCCCGCGGCAGACTTCCCATCTGCATTCCTATCCAACACTCGCCGGCAGATAATTAGGAGGCAACAACAAGAAAGAAACAACATTATGGGTAACCTAGGGCATCAACAAAGCCATCAGCCGCTGTCCGTTGCCTATGACGCCCAACGCCGGATTTCAACATCGTTCCCGAAATGCTATTGCCGCGAGACTCGCGCTAATGTCGCCTCTGTGGCCCTGCCTACCTGACCGAGAACACCGCACCACCATCATGCCTCATGGATTCTACTTCCCTTATATGACTGGTGTCAAGGGCGAGATGACGACGAGGTCTCTCTGAAACATACAGTGGCTCTCCTGCCGTGACGAGCCGTCTGCCGTCTGGCCGTGAACATGGAGTTCGTCGAGACTATTATTGCCCATCTTAACCGCGACCGACAGTAGCAATATTCGCCCTACATATCATGCCCCCCCTGGCAGGGTTGCAGATGCCACGACAACCACGAACATGCCTGCCTCACCGTAACCTTCCGTCTCCAGCTTCTTCTCGAGGCTGGAGATGAGGCAGTCCAACCGAAATATCCAATTCACATCCCGTCTTGTGCCTGTTTACGCCTTACCCCCACACCCCTGACGCCTGTGAGGGAGAGGGAAAGCAAGTCGCTTGCGAGTCTCCAGACGCTCGATTTGACCGCCCCTTCCATTCCGCCTGATGCGCTGTTCTGGTGCCAGGATACCCCGACTTCCACAGCTCCACGTGGAAAGAGACCGGTTATCAGCTTGAAACGCAGTGCGGTGCTGTATGCCATTGTGGCAGTTCGGGGCTGGTCGTCGAGGCGAAGAGGGGAGGGACAGGCCAGACGGCAAGTGAAGAATAACTGGGTCCGTTGCTTTTTTGGTGGTTATATGACCGGCTCGTTAATGTCAGAGAGCAGAGAGCATTTGGGGGCCGGGCCCGGCGCACCACGTTGATGTCAAAGACTCGCACTCCCAGTCAGTCGGATGTGTTGCGGTCGGTCGTCGTCGGAGAGGAGAATGCATGCGAGTGGACGACACGGGGGACGGGCCCGGAGACGTACAAGGGCCCAGGAAACGACCAGCGCATATGTGCAGCATTATGGTGGGTACAAGAGACACCAAACAATGCCGGGGGAGAACACTGAAGCGGGCAAGACTGATTAGGGTACTTGAGAAATGGATACGGATACAGATCACTTGGGCTCCGTCAGATCTCGCTGTGCCGGCAGGTAGCCATGTTGACAAATCCCAATCCCCCGTTATGAAGGGATATCAACCCTGGGAGATGCCGCAAAAGTGCCCGCTGGCTGCTCGGGCAGTTTACTCTGAAGGGACAATGCCCTCTCTATGTAGTCTCGAATACCTTGGAGAGGGTCACGCTCCCGGATCTTCGCAATAGTGGGATGATAAGACACTGAAAACCGCACGATATTTGATTGGATTTTTGCGTTTGGTCTGGCGCGGAGCGACGGGAGCGGACCGGCCTGGGGAAACTTGGAAAGGATGGGCGGCAAGGGGGGTTTCAAGAAAGAATGTTTGACGGCAGGGGGCCTTATACACATTTGACAAGCAGCTAGCTTGTATTGTCGGGCTGTCTCTTCCATCATCCTTGGCCGGGCTTGCCTCACCTGTACCGCAATGTCAATCTTCGTCTCGCTCGCCCATGGACCGCGTCTCTCTGGTCTGGCAAGGGGCGGGAGATGGGAAGGCCATTGAACATAGGGCGGGCTGGCCCGCCGTCCGCCGTCTAGTAGATAGGCAACCCCAGTGCTTATTTGCCCTGTGATTTGAAGTTACCCTATCATCAGGGTCCCCAATGTCTCAGGCATGTTTTCTTGGCTCCGGTTGATGGCAAATTTCGCTGATGAGTTGTTATATCAGTAAGATTGGCAACAGCTGATATAGATGATGGAGGGTATAAAATCCGGTGAGAGTCGCTGATTATGTACTACTGACACGTTACACCCGAGCCGCCTCCCATCCCCCATCGAAATGGAAAGCCTCACAGAACAACTTGATACCCGGGGACCCGTCCACCCTTGCTTCCGCCCCGGATGAGTTGTTGGTGGAGAGGCAGCGAAAGATTGAAAGAGCGAGAGAAACGTGTTGCAAGGCGGTGACAGGGGAGGCGAGTCGGGATGTTGCAGTTTCGGGTGACAGCGCCGAAAAAGAAATAGAACAAAGACAGGGGACTCTTTTTCAGTTGTTTCGGGAAGGGTAGAAGAAAATTGAGGCCCCCTGGTCCGTTTCTACTTTATTCCCGGGAATCTGGTTGCAAGCAAAAACGAAGTCAAGCTGCCAAAGTGGAAGAGAGTGGGAGGACAAGGAAAAAGAAAGAAAGAAAGCTCTGGCTTTGGCTTCGATGCTGACTGGCTTCCAATTTCTGTGGGAAGAAGGTCAGATATTGAGTCATCTTCAGAGAGAAGCGTCAAGTCTGAAAAGGCAAACCGAAACATGCCTACACATAAAATGGAGTGTAGTCATTTGATGCCAAGCATGTCTGGACATGTGTTTGCCTGTCAAGGTTAATTGAACGGCCTGCACTCACCTGCTTGCTTGCACACCCCACCCAACAGAGATGACAAAAACTTGAGACGAGACGGTTGGCCAGCTTTGCCCTATGCCAAAACACACCTTCCACGCACTTCCAATGATTGCGCACGGCTCATGGTCGATGCCGCTGGGGAGACCGCCGTTTCTCTTGGTGTCATTCGCTCCACCTGTTGAGGCAGGCCGGCAGTGTTAGTAGATCACATCGGTGCCCTCATGCCTAGGCTGGCGGTTGGTGTGCTGATGTTCGCAGTTGATGAACCTAGCCTGCCACGCTACTCTGATGCCTCACATTAGCATCACGCTCCGGCCCAGGTCGAGCCCACTGGCAGCTAATAGTCCAGAGCCTTCGATCACGACCCCATGTGTGCCCGTCTGCTTACATCTTGGCTCACTGGATGACTGGCTGCTGCGCGCGAAGCAGAGGCCTACGTAGGTACTAAGTACGCATGCTTACTATTTTAGCACCGCAGTGCGGATCCTCATCCCTGGGTTCCGGCGACTCGGCTTGGATCCGTCTGGCGGGAATGCCATGCCTCTCTCATGCACCGTCCAGCACCCTCGCCTGCTTGTGGGCCAGCTCCAGAGGGAGAGAGATAGAGAGAGAGAGAGAGGAGAAAAGACCTTTTGCTTGCCTCCATGTCATCTCGTTGAGGCCTAGAGCGAGATGATCGTCGTCTCGTCGCTGCATTCCTGTGAGATGTTGCTGGAGCAGAAGCTGACGAGACAACTTTCAGCCCCCACATCCCGGGGTCTCTGACCGAATCGAGCCGCCGGACTTGCTCCGTCATTGGATGCCTCTTCTCGACATCAACCTTTTGGCGGATTCGGACATTCCTTACGCAGAGGTCTGTCACCAATTGTATCTCCCCCGAAGCCGAACTGGTGTTGACATCTGCTGCAGACGATGGCTCTCATCTTGGAGGGCTTGGCCATGCAGTCAATGGCAGTCCTGCCGCCAGTCCCACACAGTCTTTCCATCATCCTAGCCGCCTCTCGCTGCGTGTAACACACATGATTGCACTGCACACTAACAAAACAAGCCCATGTAACCGTGGCCCGCCCTCGCTTCCATGAGTCTTCCGTTGCAGTCATGCCGACCATCACAAACCTTAAAACCATGCCCTCTGCGATAGCCCCGTTCTAGGTCCGGGCTGGCGCCGTTCGGGTGTCCGGAGTAAACGAGCTGAACGAACCGCCGTCGATCGGAAAATACTCCGGGAGCCCACGATTCGGCCAGCGGGCGTAGACGGCAGTGCTCGTCCCTCCAAGGGCCTCCTGTCGTAGTCTTTCTTCTGCTCTGCCGAAACCGCCCTCCCTAAAAGCCAGACGAGTCATACTGGCTTCGATGCCCACTTTGAGAGTTCGTCGAACCCGCAACAGACACGACACCTGCCCACCGCGCAGACCGGGCGCCGCCCGTCGAGCCTCGAGCCTTGAGGTCCTTGACCGCTGTATGTACTCATAGCTGTAGCCCGTTGGGAAAGCCAAAACCCGCCCGGTTGCCTGCCGCTCCTCATAATAAACCGACGCGAGTCCCCTCCCCTTCTGAACCCCTCACACCGGTTGTGGTGCTGCCTCCAGGGCCGTACGTCCCGCTCGCCTCGCCCGCTGTCGACGATGCACCCACGCTACCCCCAATAGGAAAACTGCACCGTTCCTGGTCGGCTTTGACGATATTACGTGCATCAAATGCCTGCTTTCCAAAACGCTTAGACATCGTCAGCTGCACCTCATCCTCGTTGGTTCTCCTCTCTAAGCCTCCATCAAGGGGGTACCCAACGAGTGAACATCGGAAAACGTGCTCATATCACCACAGCGTATCCAGAGCCATGCTAACTCGAAAACGACGATGGCGACGACGCACCGAACACTGTGTGCCCTGCGAGCGAGCCCCAGTCGTCCCGGGCACAGTCTCGGCGGTTCCACTCAACCTTTTCCACTTTGAACGGGCCTCGGGGCCGTTCAAGACCGGTCCGGAGAACATTGCCGTCCCGGGAGTTTGTTAGCCAAGCAGTTTTCACCAGGGGTCTTGATAGATTGGCCGAGCAAAAGGTCTGCAGCAAGCTGCAAACCTCGCCAAATTCACAGCTGAATTAAACAAAGTGGAACCACCCGTGTTCCGACAGCGCGGGATTTCCATCCACGTCCACGGTCCAACACGCAGAACAAACAACCCCCACTGTTTCGTTTCAACCCCGGGGGTCGTTGTCGATAGCGGTACGGATACAGCGTACAATAGCATGACGGTCGGTAGTGTGGTATGTACCCTCGTCGCCTCGTGGATCAAAGCCGCGGCCGCCCGACTTAACCGCGCCGCGCCGTACGACGACATGCCAATCTTCAATCTTGGACAGATTACCACCGACGAAGCGAGAGATTCAAGCGACGTCGCCTTGCCCCTCCTTGTTTGCGCGGCCTTGGTATGATTTCGAATCCCTGCTTGTTCGTGACGTTGAGGGCTTTCCTGCAAATTGCGACTGTGATATGAACCGCAGCGTGATACTATCCGGGTGCCACCTTATCGACCTCCAAAGAGGAAGGGCCAATGTCGACCCGTCGCACAAGCAATGTTTGTCTGTGTCGCTTGATACTCGAACTTCGCTTGCCGTTTCGGTCCTCCATCGCACTGCGTCGGCAGGCAAAGTGTGGCACCATGAGATGACAATAACGGTTCGAAGCGCCGCGCAAGACAGGGCTGTGGCACGAGCTCGAGTCCATTATCTGCCAACGTCAGATCTCAACTCGTGACAGAGAAGCATGGTTGCGCGGCTGGCGCGCGCACACACCTGATGGCAGTGATTGCAATCGCTTTCTCATATTAGTCGCAGTGGAGACGTCTTCACCCGAGATTCTTGCTGGTTCATGCATAAATTTGCCTCAAGCAGACGGGAACTCTGTTTGTGAGACGTTCGCTGCCTGCCGTCTCAAGTCGAGGTCTGGCGGAACGCCGGATGAGATTCCCCAGAGTTTCCCGTCTTGCCGTTTTAAGCGAGCTGCTTCCAAAGCTCAGAGGATCGACAGTTCAGATGCGGAACGGGTTCCTTGCCCGAGGCCAGCCAAGGAACGGGGATCGATGTGTTGCCTGGTAGATCTCCATCGACAGACGGGAAACGTGCCGACAGGGTTGGAGGCGCTTCTCGCGTTGTCATCGGCATTTGGAGCCGGCTTATTGGCTGCGAGATGACGGCCTGGATCGCCCGAATCTCCAGATTGTGCGACGGGATCGTCTTTTGGCTGTGCGTACGGGGTTTGACTGGGCAGACGACGTGGAAATCGCTCGTTCGATCCCGCTTCAAGTCCAGGTTACGCAGAAGCGTTGGCTTCCCGTGGCGTGTCGTAGAAACTATTCGGGACCATTTGCTACCACGCAGAGTCCCATTTTCCCCGAATCTCTTCAGTTTGGAACCAATGCTCACGGATGAATGTGTCGATTAGGAAGAAGACAGCATCGCCGGTCTCCTCCACGTCAGCCAGAACCTCCCAAAGTTGCTTCTCGGAGCGTCAGACAATTCGCTCTTTGCAAGTTAGTTCTGTGTACTGTTGTCAGTATCACGACAGTTAGTTGGCAGTCACATCGCTAGACAAACGGCTAAGTCGAGCTCAAAAAAGTATTCTTCTTCCATTAAAACTGCTGAACCAACACGAACCAGGGCAGGGTCGGTATAGTCCACAATGCGTATCTACGTGTGGCATCATCATGTCATGATGCTTTCTGTGTGATCTTGTCGTCCAAGTGGATCCCACATGCAAAATCCTTGCTGTTATCTCGCTAGGCGTGGTTTACTTCTTCACCATGGTCCTATCAAGCAGGAAGGGGCTGGGGAACTGGAAGAGGGCCCGACTTGGGCACAAAGGGTATCTCGAAACGAAACGGCTGTGCTGGCAAACGCGAATACCATCAGGATCTCTGGAATGATTTTCGCTTGCCAGACTTTTGTGCCGTCGGGCAGTCTGCCACCTTGTGGCCTCCCTTGCCACAGTTGTGGCACTTCATGTTCAGGGGCATTGTGGACGATCTGCTAGCTCCAGAAATGCCGCCGCCCGGGCTGCCTGAAAAGTTGTTGGAGATACCCGACAACTGGTTCAACTTCACTTCCTTCTTTCTTCTCTTATCTCGGAACTCTTGAGCCTTGACGGACTCTGACGACTTCTTCGGCTTTAGGTTTACTCTTGTGCGTCCCTGGCCACCAGACGACAGACCCTTGATGGGCTTGGATTTCGATTTGGCTGGTGTCTCTTCTTCGCCCGAGGATGAGTCGTCTTCGCTGGACTCGTCGGAATCGCTGGAGCCGCTCGAGTCGCTTTCATCCTTGGAGGTGGCTGCAGCAGTAGGCTTCTGCAGATGTGTTAGCTGTTGCATATCATTGCCATTCCTAATCCATACCGTTGAATCCTTGCCCTTGGCAATTCCGATCTTCTTTCGTCCGACTTGCTGGAAGGTTTCCTCGTCGTCGTCTTCATCCGGCCCGTCAATGTCGGCGTATCCAACATACACAATGTTCGGCGGTGCGCTTTGAACAGTGTCTGATTTGCCCCATTGTCCGTCCAGCACCCAGTGTGTGTCCGCCATCTCAGATCTGGACGCTTCCAGGGCGGCCAGCCGCTTGGCGTCTTGTTGCTTCAGCGCTGCCTGAACAGCCGCCTGGTCGAAGGAGTGGAAGTCTCCTGTGAGAGGAGAGTTCTGGAACTTGCGCCTCTTTGAGGAGGGCTCATCGGGGGATGATTCCGCTGGAGATCCGTTCGCAGCAGCTCTCTGCATGAACTTCATCGTCAACAAGCGAGAGGAGATTCCTCTGCTCGGAGGCGTTTCCGGCGCCAGGTTCTTCGACATTGTGGATGATGTTGACGATGTTCACGGACCTGCGGTTAGTAGATAGTCGCGCGAGATCTTTCGTGCGCTTCGGTTGTAATGAACTGCAGGTGAGTGCGCCAGTATGAATAAAATGAATTTGGCGGGGTTGGAGATGGGATGCGAAGCGCGTCAAGATCTTGATTGAGCAGGACCAAAAATCTGGAAATTCTGCCGTTCGGGCGCAAGAAACGTTGGCCACCGCCTGCGCCAAATGGGGGCGCGGGGGTCATGTGGGTCCGTGAGCGCCGCGGGAGCGGCGCGGGAGCGGGAAGCGGCTTCCCCCCGACCAAGGGGCCAAGACATCTATCTACTTACTTCATTCAACTGCCACCGACATCGCCAATGCGCTTGAAGAACCATCTTTACCTCATCTTGGCTTCACGACAAGATGTTCACCACTATATACACTTCCTTTATATCTTGGAAGGCTGAACTGAACGATTTCCGCCGAGCTTTTCCAATCGTTCAGAACTCATCTCAAAGCACTCTGGCAGTCCCGTGTCCTCCCAGCTTCCACCGAGGACCATCTTCACCAAACCTGGCGCACAGGTGAAGATCCGCGCCATGCCTATACTCTCGTCAGAACCGGTTGTCTCGTCAATGTCGAAGGTGACTTACCGTGTCCGTTGAAACCGGCACACACCCATTGACCCGGATATCCGTTGACCTTTCCGACGAATGGCACCATGTCGGGAGTCATGCCGATGATACCCGTCCAGGCGTGAAGCAGTCCCTCTCCTCGCCTCAGTTTCTCTGGCCTGCATTCGGCAAAACACCGCTGGAAGTTTGCCACCGAATCATCGCGAATCTCCTCGCTGATGGCCTGGTCGTTGGATGTCCGCTTGGCTGTATACGCTGCGTCGCTTACGAAGGGACTCGCTGCAGCTGCACCCAGGATGATGATTCCATCTGCACGACGTTGGTTGACCGAATAGAAGTGCCGGAGCCCGTGCCTCAATGAGACTGTACTCGGTAGGATCTTGCTACCGGTGAGTGTCGCCGGTGGTACGAAAGCATGGGCCTGGGCGCGTTCGGGCGCGACGAAGGCAGCGAGCTGTGGCAGCAGATGCGACGCGAATGCATTGGTGCAATGAATCACATCGGGAGTTGTGATGGTGCCTCGGGGGGTCTGCACGTCCCAAAGCTTTTCGCTTCCGCTGGATTGCGATCTTGCTACGGCCGTCGCCGGACAATGTGTAAAGAATCGTACGCCACTCTCGATGCTCTTCGTCAGAAGCCATTGGGCGAGTTTGGCGGGATGGCTAGACCCCGCCGGCCATTCGTATGCGCACAAGGCGCCGTTGACACCAGTTTTCTCCCTTGCTTCTTCGCCAGTATAGAACCTGATGTGCGATACATCACCACCAGCCTCTCGGTACTCTTTCAGGCTCTGGGCGTTGTGTTCAACAAACTCCTGTGTCAAGCAGACGTCGAAGGTGGTTGTGGGGTTGAAATCGCACTGCACTCCGTGCTCTCTCACGAAGTCATCGATTGCATGAAAGACAGCCCTTTCGTTGGCGATGACCTTCAATGCTTGCTCTTCGCCGTGGAGTTTCTTGTAAGTCGTGAAGCCGCGAAAGGCGTCCGGTCGGACATGCCCTGCGTTGCGAGAGCTGGCGCCGCTGGCCGCTTCTCGAGCCTCAAGAATCACAATGTCCGAGCCCGATACGCCGCCCTCGACGAGCTTGTAGGCAGTCAAGGCACCAGAAATTCCGGAACCTATGACGACGTACTTTGAAGTTTCTGGGACGGGCTGTTGGTCATTGTGGTCCAGGTAGGGAAATGACCTAGTCGTCTGCTGCCAGAACGAGATGCAGGGGTCTGGGACTGGGAGGCCTGTCATTGTGGTGCGGCTGGTTTTCTGCGCTTTGGTGTTTGGGCTTCGTTCAGCTGTTGAGCCTGTTGAGCAGAACCAAGGAAACACTTTAAATCATGGCCGCGACGCGGATCTCGAACTCTAGTCACCCGCAGCGGCCATCTTCCGCCATCACAGCCGCAAGCGGGAAATGCCGACTCTTTTCTTCATTCAGCAAATGGATTGATAAGGCAAGGTACAGTCTGAGAGTTGCGAACCGAATCCCAGGATGAGGGATAACACAGTCTACCGGGGTTGTGAGAGTCAATCCCGAAAGTCGGAGGGTTTGCCGCTTGTTGAGCGGCAAACACCGCCCCTCACCAACATGCAACGCTGAGAACCGTCAACTCGTTTCCCCGTACCCACCGCGGAAGCTAACGCGTCAAATCCGACTGTAAAAGGCCGGAGAAGACATGTCTAATCTGCCCAAAGAGTCAGCACAAGCGCCTCACATGACCTTATCAACGAATCGTAAGGGGCATGCATTGTCGGAGGGCCCGCCGACTCGTGAGCGGCGTTGGCCGCCCCAATGAGGGGGCGGGCCTGTGCTCTCTCCATGCTACGCGCAATGCAACTCTGCTCTTAACCGGAAGTTGCAACCTCCACATGATCAACGCGTGGAAGTGATTACCCATTGATAACGGCACCGGGACGTTGGCCGGGGTTCTTCTCGAGATAGGAAGAGCCTTGGGAACGATGCGGTCAAAGATTGCTTGCAGCCTATCTTACCTTATCTGATTACTCTAAGCACCGATTTGCGGGGGAAACATGTATAATAGGATGACAACGCCTTGAATCAGTTTTCTCGTGAACCAACACTCGCTCTGTCTCTTCCTGCACTCCGCGGCCGGACCCCTCATTCGCTCGGAACGGAAATGGGCATGTTCAACCTCGGCAATCTTGCCTTTGCGGCGCGCCATGAGCGAACACCGGAGGAGGCGAAACTCGTGAGGCGTTTGGACATCTTTTTGATGACTTTCGGGTGCATTTCACAAGGTGAGTCCTGAAGACAACTTTGGGTTTTCAACCGAACTGACGAGAGTTGCAGTCATCAAGTGTTAGTTGCAATCGATTCGTTTCAACTGACGGCTGCTAACACGGTCCGCCAAGACCTGGACCAGACCAACATCAGCAATGCGTACGTTTCTGGCATGAAGGAGGACCTCAACCTCCAAGGAAATGAGTACAACTAGTAAGCTCAACATTCGTGACCTTGAACTGCGACATCGCCACTGACCGGTGAATCAAGCTTTACGACCTACTTCAACGTCGCATACTGCATCATGCTCATCCCCTCGCAAGTCATCCTGACCTACGTGCGCCCAAGCTACTGGCTCTCCGGACTTGAAGTCTGCTGGGGAATCATTACGGGCATGTTTGCCCTCGTCAAGAACGCCCAGCAGGTCTACGTCCTCCGCGTGTTGCTCGGGCTCTGCGAAAGTTCGGCGTGGCCAGGTATGATGACGTTGCTGATGCATTGGTATACGCCGTCTGAGCTGGCCAAGCGCATGGGATTCTACCATTCGTGCCAAGCTGTCGGCTCGATGATGTCCGGAGCGTTGCAAGTGGCTATTAGAAGCTCCATGCATGGACTTCACGGTGGGTGCGCCTCATCATTGGGGTAGCTTCGGTTGAGATTGACGGTGTGTGTAGGCCTTCCTGGCTGGCGCTGGCTCTTTGTTGTCAACGCCATCATGACTGTCGTCGTCGGTGCCCTGGGCTTCTTCCTGTTGCCCGACACGCCAAACAACCCCAACCCGCGCGCGTTCTGGTTCAAGAAGGGCCACGCCCAGCTCGCAATGGAGCGATTGGAGCGCCACGGAAAGGCTGAGCCCAAGAAAATGACCTGGGCCGCCACGAGGTATGTGTTGCAAGCAGTCGTCGAGGAACATCGCTAACGGTCTAAAGACGCGCATTCAAGAGCTGGGTCATCTACTTCCTGCCTGTGCTTTACATTGCGACAGTTCTCGAGACTTACGGCAATAACTACTTCAACTTGTTCCTCAAGAGCTTGAAGAACGCAGACGGTAGTGCTAGGTGGTCGACAGACCAGGTGAACGCCATTCCCATCGGTGGTAGTGCGATCAACGTTGTCTTTGGTCAGTGCGGTCTCTCGATCCCATTCGGGCCTCGGAGCTAACAGAGACATAGTCTGGGTTTGGGCTATTCTGTCTGATCTCCTGATGACGAGATGGACACTCATCGTTGTCCAAGGTAAGCACCGTTCGAGTGTCGACGCCAAAATCATACTAACAGCATCCCAGCTGTCATTGGTCTCGCCGTCTGCATTGCCATGAGTGTCTGGTCAGCTCACCCAACGACGACGCCCATCGGAACCGCCTATGCAAGCTACTTCATCACATTTACGGCTATGGGCACAGCGCCCCTCATTTTCGCATGGTTGGCCGATCTCTTGCCTCAGGACCCTGAGGCGAGAACGCTGATTGTCGGCGTGTCCATTGCCGGCTACTACGCCATCTCCGCTTGGTCTCAGGTTCTGGTCTGGCCTGCTACACAGGCTCCTTATTGTAAGTCTTCTACGTTTTTTTCTACAACTCACTCGCTGACACTCCACAGACAAGTATGCCTGGCAGTCATCCATAGCTATTGGAGTCCTCGTCATCGCCATGACTTGCGTGCTTCGGTACATTGATGTCAAGTACCTCTTGTAAGACCCCATCTCCTTTGCAAGAATGGATCCAATCTCTAACACGTTTCACAGACCAAAGCGAGAGGCGTATCGCAATACAATTATTGAGGCTACCGACGCAGATGATGTCGAAAGGGTCGACTCCACTGGCGGTGTAGATAGGAAGGTCAAGTCGGCAGCAATTGTGCCAGAGGTGTAATTCAATCTGTGTCAGGGACAATGAAAAAGGCCCTACAGACGAGATTGCCATCCCAGAATCATCATAGGCAGAAAAACCAAATTCAATCTGCAGCCCATTGAACAACCCTAGGAAGTTTCGCTGTGGGCGTAATGCCGACAACATCGCTTGGCCTGACCGACCAACCACGAGGTCGATCTTGACTGACGGGAACGTGGACACCATGCGCATGGCGACAACCGCTGCAAATACTACCCCAGTCTAGCCTTTAGGCAAGCAGGCCATGACAATGTTGTGGTTTCCGATGGAGCCCAGAGTGTATGCGTTTGTATCATTGGGAGCTTTGGATACCGGGATCTGGCCGTGAATTTCGTCTAGCATAGCTATGGCTGCGACTTGCTCCAACGATAGAGCACATACCCAGTCCACCGAGTATGTCGCAGCTTCTTCAAGCCGTCTAGCTGTTCTCTGATTCTTTTGGCTATGTTGTACCTCGTCATAGGTGTCGTGGTCGCTTTTGCGCTTTCTTTCCCGGATGACCCCGACAACATCCATGTTGAGGGCAGACTCTTCGGCAATAGGAATATAGTGTGTCAATCGACTTGAAGATCGAAGCTCAGAAGAATGAATTGCGCCACAGCTTTAGTAAATGCGCGTATCAACGCATATCAGGAGCCGCATATGTGTGAGACAGATCTCTATTGTTCATTTTGAGCGGGGTGAAAAGATATTGAATGGCCGGGCTCACATAGCTAAGGTAGAAACAAGCAGACCAGGCACCTGCGCGTTGCCGAATCCGCCATACGAGCTGCATGTTGAAGAGGGCCTGAAATTCGCCTCACTGCAAATGACTTGGCGATTGGACAGCCACACTCCTGTCACAGGTGACTGGTCAGTGGCCATCATCAGCCTTGCTTTCACTGGCATTGACTCTCCCACCTCGCAGAGGCCCAACTGTCTTCAAAGACCTTACGTAGGTTAGCTGAGGTTCAGAATCATACCCAAGATGGCATGAAAGCCCCGCTCAAGTCAGCCGTGGCTTCCCAGATCATGGACAGATCATCAAAGTCTAAAAGACTTATAGATGACGGCTGCATGTCGAAGTTGGTTGGCTCAAATATCCCTGGCGAGCCTGTTCGTGTCTGCTGGGTTTCTTGGGCTGTATCGCTTCCAAAGGATGGAGCGCTCAGTCCAGATTGGCCCGAAGCAACGCCTTGGGACAAGTCCATCATGACCCTAGACGAAGCAGTGTCAAAGGCGTCGCGTTTGCTTTGGAATGCTGGGAAATGTTCCACCATGCCCCATAACACGGACGAGCATGTGTGGACAAGAGACTGGAAAGACTGGAAGCTGATCGCCCCCCTCACTTCAGCGGAATTGGTATACGCGAACATCAGAGTTGTCCCAGCAGAAAAGACGTTCTCCACCGACTGCCAGTAGATGGTCAATCTCTTCCTGCGGAAGAACTCCCGGTAGAGATGTATCATTTTGGTGGCCGACTGAGCAGCGGCTAGCAATTGAACACCCGATGGGTTGGGATTGTTCGGAGAGGGGCGATAAAGGCGGAACAACGCCGTATGGTGTGTTAGTTCAAAGGTTTCAACGACAGTCTTATCGAGGATATTTAAATTGTCACCCGCGGGGATATTGCGAAGCCACTCGTCAATACGTTCGCGCATCTTTGGCTGCCAGTCGTGCATTGGGACAGGTGAAAAAGGAGGCGACGGCTTCTCGCAGAGAACTCGCTGCATTTCGGACTGAATCTGGCGGTACCGGAAGAGGTGTAGACTGACTAGTTTGGCTCCGGACTTGGGTGCCTCATCCTGCCTAATGCCGTCTGAAGTGATGAGCTCGTCGTCGACATCGCTAGGAAACTTGATGTCCATGAGTATGAATCCTTGCCAAATGAAGGGCCGGGCTTACCTTAACGTTGATTGCGCCGTCTGAGAGGCAGGACGGCATGTTGAGTGCCACCGAGATATTGCGGTCCATTGCGTACGCTACCCAGAAAGTCCGCCTTCTGGTATCGAGTGTAAGAGCGTCTACATCTTCGGAAGTCGTATCTTGGTGCAGGCCTAGCTCCACGGCAAGACGAATAGCAGCACCAACTGTGTTCCAGACAACCCACAGAGTTGGGTGTAGATAGTAAAACTGACCGACAAGGAGAAGAGCCTGGACGCCTTCGACGTCAGCCGGCAGACCGGCTTCGATGAGAGCTGCGGTTGCAGTTCTATGATAACGATCTGCCAGCCATATTGGTATTCTCGCAGGATCATTTTTGGACATTGAAAGAAGCGCCGTCGCAAATACTTCGAGGACAAAGAAGAGGGCAAGTCTAGACTCTGTAGTTTTGTGATTCTCGGCCATGTCGACCAGTCGAGGCATCTCATAGATGAGATCGAGCTTCTTTCTGAAGGTGGGCTCGTGCAGCAACGGCATACCAGCACTCGTAGACTGGAAGTACTCTTTGACGAGATTTCCCGCTATCTGTTTCGTCGGGAGCGAGACTGGGCTAGTGTCCAGATCACCCGCAATATCAGAGGAGCTTTGCTGCGCCTGAGCACCATGACCAGAAGCTCGGCTATCGTGTAGTTGTGGTGCCAGCCGTGAGCTCATGAGTTCTTTCATGAGAATGTGAGTGAAGGAGGCTTCGTGTTCGGCATTGACTTGAATTTGGGGGATGATGGGTTGATCTGTCACCGCCAGAGAACCGTTGGCCTCAGCATGAGCTCCGGTGGGTGCATTAAAGTCTGGATTTCTTTCGTTCACCATAGATTCGGGCGGTCTCAGCGTATGCCGAGGAGGCACTGGAGTCTCTTGGACAAGGGCTGCTCCGTCTGCGTAGTCAATGCCATGTTCTCTAAGCTTCAACTCGAGATACGCGATACGGTCTTCGAGACTGTGGATATAGCTGCACAGAAAGTCATGAGTAGTTACATAAAAAGACATCGTGTGGGTCCAACCTTCGAGGAACTTGTCTCCTAGCTACAGTATCATAACCGAAACACTCTACCCCGGCAAGCTCACACAAGCGACATCTCTACGCGATAGTCAGATACCCTCACATGCAAAATTGACGTAGACTCTCGCAGAGCATGGAATGCATACTGGCAACGTTTGGTCGCATCGCTTCTTTTTCTGCCGGCAGCGGACGCAGGCTGTTGTGTTGGCTCTGGCGACGGATGCTGACCGGCTGCTTGTCACATGAGGCTGGGAACTGCCTGTGGAAGGCATGAAGATGGTTGTCTCTTAGAGCTGTGGTCAATCAAATTGATTAAACTCAAGCTCGTAAAGAGCGAGACGGTCGGTTAAAGACGTGTTGAGCGATCTGTGCCCGATGGCTGATAACGCGGAGCACCTCACCGAACACACCGAAGTGGAGCTTGGCTCACCTCGGCTAGCGGGGTTTAGTTCTTCCCGACGAATGACAGCAGGTGTAATCAATTGCTTCAGGAACTCCAAGCTTCCCCAGAAATCGACTATCTGGTGAGCCGGAACCGCCCGACCCCTTCGAACGAAACACCCAATTGAGCCAGCGCCATGTTGTCGGCATCCAGACGAGCGACGAGCGCCCTGTCGCGGCAGCTCCGCGTTGCCTCGCGCCCCTTCACTGTGTCCGCGGCCGCCCGCACCACCGAGAGACCCGCCGTCGTCGAGAAGAACGAAGCCGCTACCCCCCAGACGGCCGAGACCACCGTCCCGCAAGAGGTCGGCCAGGCCCCCAACCGATCCCTCATCTGGTCGCGCAGCCAGCAGCCCAGGGCCAAGGCAATGACTGGTCCCCGATTCGAGCAGACCGACTTCAACCTCCAGGTGAGACGATGAGACACCTACAGTCGACGACGACGTCGAAGGAGATGAGCTAACCAATTGGTCGCAGCCACAACCGTACTCCGCGATGGAGCTTATCCACGAGCAGCCTGTTACCTGGACACACAAGCGCATCGTTGCGTGTGACGGAGGCGGCGGTCCCGCCGGTCACCCCAGAATCTTCATCAACACCGACAAGCCCGAGATCGCTTCCTGCAACTACTGCGGTCTGCCTTACGTATGTTCAAGATATCTGCCCTGGAACTGTGTCTTTGCCTGATGAGAAGGGAAGTTATTTGAAGGCAATGGCTAACTAACTGATTGCAGGCCAACGAGCACCACCGCAAGCACCTCGAGTCCCTCCCCGAGACCTCCTACCCCCTTGCATAGAGAACTGCTGGACCACATGCGGGAGAGGACAGCGATAGGACTGTGACGAGAGTAGCGCCAGCCGTATGCTATAGGACGGTATGGCGATGTTTTGTAAATATAGCAGAATCAGTGCTTCGGGCAACATTTCACATTTCCAGAGGAGCGAGTCTCGCTCGACTACATTATGACTGCAGCGGAGCCAAGTAATGGGCCAAAGTGCCATCGCGTCGAGCGAGATGTTGCACGAGCGCTCTGAATGTCGCTAAGCGACGTCTGCAAATCTGACTATCTACCTTACTTAGGTGAGGGATGGTCGACGAAACATCCAAGTTGAAACGCAGGAGAAAGTACCAGAGAGAGAACAGAATTGGCCAGCTTCAACGCATCCGTCAGTATAGTCGTTCAGAGATGCACTGCATGTGTTGAGTCGTGACAGTGGACGGCCATGCAAATAGATCTGCAACCAGTGCTCGTCTCTCATGGTGTGGATGAAGACAGGCCGACCGAATTGTCAATCAATAAATCGTTAATTCCTGTCGAAACAAGAAATCAGCAAAGAACAGTTTAGAATCCTCAAAGCTGACGTTGCATCTCTCATCGGTTCTGTGCGTACCAACGTACCTTGATTCGCAATTCATCTGACCTCACTTACCCATCGACCCTGCCCCACCAGATTGGACCGCCTGCACCATTTTCATCTCCAAGCACCGCAGCAACCATGTCTCCGACACCACAAAACCGCCAACACATCTCAGCTACAACAACCCTCTCGATCCTCATCTTCCTGATCATCTGCCTCTTTCCCAATTTATTCCACTTTCTCTGGCAACTTCCCCTCACGTTCCTAGGCTTCGCGTCCTCTTCGCCGCGCAGGTCAACCCCACGTCATACCCCACCATCAGCGACAATGACGGGCTCTTGGTTCCAGAAGCAGTTCACGCTGCCCGCGCGCTCCCGCGGCTCCTATCTCATCACCGACGAGGTGGTCAGCCAGCTTCCTGAGCTCAAGAACTACAAGGTCGGCATTCTGCACTTGTTTGTGCAGCATACGAGCTGCGCCCTGAGCCTCAACGAGAACTGGGACGATGATGTCCGGGCCGACATGAGTGACGCGCTGGACCGCATCGCGCCTGAGGCCGGTCCTAAGGGACAGGAGCTGTACCGTCACAGCGCCGAGGGCCCTGATGATATGCCTGTGAGTTGTCTTTGGCCTTATCGTCTGGTGCAGTTGCTGATATGACGCAGGCTCACATCAAGAGCGCTCTGGTGGGCGCAAGCGTCACCATTCCCATCAAGGACGGCAGACTGGTAAGTGAAGCAGACACGCGATCGCAACTTTTCTCACCATGCACAGGCTACGGGAACGTGGCAAGGAATCTGGTATCTGGAGTTCAGAGCCAGCAGGCACCAGCGCCGGCTCGTCGCCACCATCCAGGGAGAGCCCAAGGCGTAAAGAAAGTCAGTTCGAATAGAAGAATAACAATCATCATTTCCTCTGAGGTACACCAATTGCTGTTGGCATATGCGTGAGGCAAAACTATTGTACAGCCACCGGGTCTAGACTTTTTGACCTACGCCGAACGCCTCGCCCAATCCTTTCCTGTGAGATGCTGCTTTGCGAAGCAGCTTTACTGCTCGCCGTTCTCATCCTTCGCCTCTTGCATGTCCGTGTCGTCGCCAGCCAGAACCTTGACCCTTGGGACGTAGCCCTCGGGCGCGGCCGAGCCGGGGGTGACCGCGACGATGTTACCGTTCTCATCAACGAACTCGAAGTTGTATCTGCTAAGGAGGTGGGGAATCGCAGAAAGCTGAGGACCGTAGCGGGCAGTATTGTCGTAAAGCTCGAACAGGGGAACTGCGAGGAGTTTCATGTTCTTCGGCACGCTGAGCACTTCTGTCAGGGGCGTTAGCAAAGTTCTGCACCCTATCAAACTTCACCAGAGCATCGAGATACGTACTGCTCTTGGGCAACTGAATAAAGTAGAGCTTCTTGCACTCCTTCGGCCTGGTGACGTGCGCAGGCACGAACGGGTACATGAAGGTCTCGAAGTTGGGTCTCCACCACTGCGCCAGGCAGTCACCGATCTGCCAGTCTGCAGGCTCCTCGCCCTCTCCAATCCTGCCAACAGGCGCAAGGCGCTCGTCGAGACGAGACTTGAAGCCTTCGACCTCGTCGTCCTCGGGGCGGAGGTAGTCGCCAGGCAGCTTGAAGAAGGCATTGGCGATCTGGAGCATCAGGATGTGCGGATGGTTGTGCTCGTGGCAGACGAGGATGCCCTCGCAAGTGCGGCGCATTCCATGCTGGTTGTAGTGCTCTTCGAGGCGCTTCAGGCGGGCGATCACGGAGGGGTCTTCCTCTGGCTGGGTCTCTTTGACGCCAAAAGTGTAGTTGGACAGAGGGTAGAGGCGAATCGTCTCCGGTTGGTTAGAGTTGAAGGAGAGGGGGATGATGGGCGCATGGCCCGATTGCAGGGCGGTATGGGTGATTGTAGACATTCTGGCGGGCTTCAATATGGAAACGGGACGCGAAGCGCAAGTGTTGGTGGAAGATGTGTTGTGACAGGCGCAAGGAGATGGCTGGAGCTCAGACCTGGCGCCCCCAAGCTCCACGACTCCAGACTACTGATTGGGAAGGCGGTGAGTTGGACCCCTGATCGCCGGCCCACCTTCCCGACCTCGGTGAGGCCCAGGTGACGACACACCATTCAGATGTCATCCTTTACCTTACTGAGGTTGCTTCCCATTATCATTCCCACTGTCGTCATCATTGTTATCGTAGTCGTTGCCGCCTCTGTTCTCGTAATTATCCGATATCGGCATCTCTAATACTAATGTCCTCATTCAGAGCACCCTTCCAAGTTCTGAAGTACACAGGAAAACCAGCGGCCTCCTGTTAAAAGACGAGCTATGTTCACCAATTATCCTATGGCGCCTCATGAACAAAAGTTGAACTGTTTTGATTCTCCGTATTGTTGTCTTCCATGAATCTAAGCAGTCGTCATCATGCTTTCCTCGCGAGACGAAGCACTGCTGTCTGTGACTAACTTTCGATGAAGAGTACTTCAACGATGAAACGGCTTATCCAGATGGCACCTTCTCCAGATATTTGGGATATAGAGAAGTGTTTGTTCTGTATATATAAGGTTTTCCGCAGAGCCGAGTGGTCTTGCTGAGTCGTCTGGTTTTTGCAGTACTATTGGAGTGTGCTCTCCTCCGGCCAATTCTTCCGACAAGATCTAGTGGAATTTGCCCTTATGTATCTCATTTTCAGCCGCCTGTACGCATGGCTATCATTTAATTACATTTGTAATCTATGTGTCACTTTTCTTTCAAAGCGGCCACTGCCTCTGAACCTCGTCGAGTACAGATCAAGTAAGTTAATAGAAACATCTTTCGTACCTATCTAGCATTAACCGGCACCTTCTTCAGCTTTTGTTGCCTACAATAATGAATCGAGAAAGTAAGATAAAGAAGGAGCTTGTATAAACTGCAATTCCTTCACGAGTCTCTGTTAACGTTGTTGGAAGATGCATTTGTGTTCATCTCAAGACATCCACACGGGCTCCCCTCTACACAGACTTCAAGCGAGCTTGCCCTACATGTGGGAGGTCATCAGCACTCCAAGCACCTCAGGCACACCATGATTCCCAATAGATCCCGACAGCTTCAAGGTGTTTTGTCTCAGTATTGCTTCCCACGACACCGGCACAAGGCAGAGAGACCAAAACACTGGCCGCTCTCTCTACCTTGAGTTGCCCAGGCAGCTAGAAAGAGGGAGCACCTTCCCTTCTCATTCCCCCCCTTCTCCCTCCTCCAGTCTGTTTAAATTCTCGTCTCGCTTGATTTCCCTCCTCCCACTTCTCCGCAACACACAACGATCCCGGGCTTCCTTGCACACACCACCACCAAGCCTCAACGCGTATCTTGTTGATCGCCAAAACACAGACTTGTCGGTCGTTTGAGTATGTTTGTTGCTGTCTAGAAAGTATCCTTCTGCTATTTTCAACGCTTCGATTTCCGGTAAGTTTTCGCCGAATTCGCGCATAGCAGTGCGGGAGGAAGGCGCGCGCTGCCTATCCTACCTACCCTGCACCTTCTTTCCCTTCTCCCTCTTCCATTTTCTGTCTCTCTGTTTGTCAGAACTGTTCTCAATATTCCAATTGTCCTCATTTCATTGCCCCAGAGTGGCGCCTGCCACGGTCAGAGATCCTTCACCTCAAGGCCGCCCTGTTATCTCACTACTCAGCTGTGCTAACCGCCATATTCATCAAGTGGCATTGCTCGGGGCATCGCATTCGAGCTTCTGGGTCAACGCGCATCTTAGGACTCTCACCAGTCGCTTAAGCTCCGGTAATGTCAATCACAATGGCGGACGATGAGGCCCATCAAGGTCTGCCAGCTGCGAGAGCACAACAGATGCTGGAGATGGCAAAGACGCAGAAGACAGGAACACAGCTGCGACAGACCAGCGTGAAAGCCACGGGACTTTTAGACAAGCTCAAGTCAACGCTGAACCACATGGCAGACATGAAGAGAGCCTCAAAGTACTGTAAATCGATCGAACACTTGCAGTCCGAGGCCAAGCTTCCGCGCTTCGTCATCGGCGTTCTTGGCGACACGGGAACGGGAAAGTCTTCACTGATCAACGCCGTCCTAGACGAGGAGCGTGTCGTCCCGACCAACTGTATGCGCGCATGCACTGCGGTCGTCACCGAGATTTCTTACAACACCGAGGAGGATGCAGGCAAGAAGTACCGAGCGGAAATCAAGTTCTTGACCCAGGCAGAGTGGGCTCAGGAACTCATGCAGCTTCACCGAGACATCCTCGATGACACTGGAAAGATTTCCAAAGACACCCGAGATGAGAGCTCTGACGCGGGCACAGCCTACGCCATCATTCGATCTGTGTATCCTAACTTGACTCCGGACGAGTTGGAATCAACCCATCCGACCGCTCTCGCTGGTCACCCGGCTTTGCGTTCAGTCCTAGGACAAACCATGAAGATTGAGGAGAAGACATGTGATGTTTTCTACAACAAAGTCCAGGCTTACGTCGATTCCGAGGACAATGACAGCTCCCAGGCCCCAACTATAGCATACTGGCCGCTCGTGAGGGTTGTTCGGATCTTCTTGAAGTCAAAGATTTTGTCGACCGGTGTTGTCCTCGTCGATTTGGTGAGGCCCTGAATGCTTCCTCTTCGTTCTTAATGCAATGCGCTAATACAGAAACAGCCAGGAAGCCGCGATTCCAACAGCGCTCGAGCAGCAGTCGCTGCCGAGTACACCAAAGAGTGCACCAGACTATGGATTATTGCTCCAATCACCCGAGCTGTCAACGATAGGACGGCGAAGACGCTGCTCGGCCAGCACTTCAGACAACAGCTGAAGTTCGACGGTTCGTATTCCAATATCACGTTCATCTGCACCAAGGCCGATGATATTGCCCTTGACGAGGCAGCCGAGACTCTCGGCATCAGAGACACCATTCGAGAGATGCATCGTCGCTGGAAGGATATCAAGCCGGAGATTGAATCCACAAAGAAGGATCTCAAGAAGTTAGAGGTGCACAAGTCGAATCTTCATGCCGAAATCAAGGTTGCAGGCACCGAAATCGACAACTGGCATGGCATCTACAACAAGGCTTTGAGCGGAGAACGTGTTTTCGCCCCGTTCGAGTCTCCCAAGAAGCGCAAGCGTCCTGCAGAAAATGAAGTCCGAAAGAAGGTCAAGAAAGAGGTCGAGTATAGCGATACGGAGGAGTCTAGCGACGAGTCCGATCAGGACATGCCGTCTCAAGAAGACGACCAACGGGAACCCCTGACCGCGGAAACGGCTGGCGCCAAGCTTCAGGAGCTCAAGGACATGAAGAAGTCCCTCAGGGATGAGAAGAAAGAGGTCGGTCGGGAAGTGAGCAAGCTGAAATCTCTCATTGCCGATCTCACCGCCGAGAGATTGAAGGTGAACACAGAAATGCATCGTCTGTGCATCCAAGGTCGCAACAAGTACTCGCGAGAGGAAATCCAAAAGGACTTTGCTTTCGGCCTCAAAGAGTAGGCCAAGCATTCTCTCGAAATTAAGCTCAATGCTAACCATGCCGGCATTAACAGGTTAGATGACGAGCTACTTGCCGAGCAAGCTCAGGGCGACGAGCAGCCGCCCGATGTAGTCGATGTTGACTACGAGAGAATCGGACAGGACCTACCAGTCTACTGCATTAGCAGCCGAAGCTATCAACAGCTTCGAGGCCGTATGAAGAAGGACAGACGTGTTGCGGGCTTCACTACCCTTGAGGAGACCGAGGTTCCGGGCCTTCAGAGACATACGCTTGAGTTTGCAGCAGCTATTCAAGATGGCTACTTTAAGAGTCATTTGAACGAAGTCTGTCGCTTGCTTAGAGACATAGACTTGTTCCTCGCTGGCGACGAAGCCACGCTGAAGATGTCGGATGCTGAAAGAGAGGAAGAATGCAAATTTCTCGAGAAGGCTTTGGGAAAGCTGAGGAAGGTGCGTGCACTGCGGGTCTCATTGTAACGATGGAGATACTGACCTGTTGGGGTAGACTCTCGAGGAGTCGGTGACGAGCTGCATGCAGGACTGCGAAACCTCTGCCTTGAAGGTGCTCAAGCGACTGCCAAAGGCTGCTGACAAAGGTTCTGCTGCGGCCGTGGCCATGGCGAAGTCTTGGGGCGCATCTCCCGATGCCGGCGGTCTGCGGTTTCCTACATACCGCGCCACATGTCGACGCCGGTAAGCCTCTCTTTCAGATGTCGTAGTGAACGACCTTATGGCTAACTCATGTTCTCGTAGCGGAGTTTTCAAGGGCGCTGCTGGTCCTCGTGACTTCAACGAAGGTAAGCTTCGCCGACGAACCATGACAGAAACGAGCCGCTGACAATGATGAAAAGACCTCCTGAGGGCCATGAAGAACATCTATGCTCATTCCTGGGACCAGTCTTTCAATAAGCGCTTCCCAGAGCTATTGGACAACCTTGCTCTTACCTGTGATCGCATGATCGGCGCGTTCCAAGCTCGCATGAAGGGTCGACGATTTTTGACTGACAACACCAACTTGGTCCAGTCGATCCTCAGCAAGCACATTGCTTCCATGAAGGAAACTCAGATTCACATCGCCAAGCAGCACAAGCAGTTTGCCCAAGAGCAGCAGAGAGGTGCCAATCGTATGCTATACCCGGCCATTGAAGGTGCTCTGAGAGGCACCTATGGGTACTGTGCTCAAGTGAAGGGTAGGTACACACTTTGGGGGATAAGAGTTTGCGTTTCATGACTGACGGTCCTCACAGGTGGCGGCGCATTCATCACCATTCGCAGTACCATGGAGAAGGAAATAGAGAAGAAGCGAGCGACGATGTTTAACGAGGCCGCAAGCGACGCCGACAGTGCAGTACACACTCTTCTCGAAGGCTTGGATGAGATGGTACGCCGCAACGTCACCACCGTGATCAACATCATCGAGCAGGACTACACTAGTCTTATCGGCACTGTTGCTACCGAGGCGGACAAGCGTGACCGGAAGATGATGGCGCCCGTCATGAATGTGTTCTACCAGGAGCTGCTTACAGCCCTGAGCGAGCCGGACGACGACGACCAAGGAGGCGAGGAGATTGTCAACGACAACCAAAACACCGACGATGACGATGACGACGACCGTGACGGCGATTATCATGACAGCGAGTAAGTTGGCTTGTAGGACTGGATTGGGAAGTATCAGGATGAATCGAATGTGGACGAATACTTGCTTTTTTGCTATTGCTCACCGACTTGAGTTGATAACCTTGGAGGGAAAGAACGGACAAGGTTTGGGCAGAGATACTCATATGGTCAACCTCAACTGGAGAAACTAGAGGTTTAGATAGGGACTTCCGTAGACAATCGCTTCTCAACTATCGTGAGCTCCCGTGACGTGATCTTGAGCAAGTCAGCTAACAGGACCACACAATGTGGAGGTGACTTGAGACTACTAGCATACTAGTAACCATCACACAACTCAGGACCTTCTTGAGACTCAAAACCACCCTCAGAACAAGCTTCTCGATTTTCTCAAATGACAGCCAGCAGTTGAGATTCGAAGTGTCTCATCGTAGACGGGGACCATACGCCCTCACACCGGCCTCCGCTTCATCTTACCAAGCCTAGAGTCTGCAGCATGTCTACTCACCATCAACTTCAATTTGCAACGCCAAGCACGGAATACCAACAACCTTAACCAACCTCACAACCAGCCAGCCGGCTTATCGCACCAATTGGCAGCGATGGTATCCGCGCTGACGAAGCAAAAGCCCCCGTCGCGGAGTTTCTGAAGGGTCGCCCTCCGCCGCCCGCTCCGAGTCACGGCACCGGAACCTTAAGCCCGGGCAACCCTTGCCAGAGCCAAGCCGTGCGTGGCACGGCGAGTTCGGGACAGCCGTCAGTATGACCGCACCGTGCAGCGGTGACAGCGGGAGAGCGACGGCTTGCCGCAAAGTGTCTATGCCACTTTTGGTTTTTTGCTTGACAGGCAAACAACGGACCGAAAGGGGGCAACGGTGGCAGTGTGAAAGCACACGTTGGACGGGCTGTTCAGCTTGTCCAGGTAGTTCAAATGTGTGTGGTGCTAATAAGCAGAGGGCCCGTTGCCACTGAATGGGTGATACCTACCCATGGCCAGCGCGAACGTCGTACTCGGGTACCGTGGGCATAAGCTTAATGACCGTCTGAGTAAGGCAGCCATAGCCTTTTATTGAGGATCTTTAGGTTGTTGCCTCCATGTCACATCTTTTTTTTTTTTTGGCAATGCGGAACTGCCAAATGCAAGCGACGCCGCAGCAGCAGCGATGACCGCATTGCATTTCAGCCGGGGCGAACATTTAATTAATTTTAAGCGGAGCCCCGGGCCCAGGAGGCCTACAAGTGATCTGCGAGACGTGGGATTGGACCAGGGGGGCGGCGGTGGGAGAGCTTGCGTAGAGGTTGAACAAAAAAGGCGACAACTTGGAAGAGGAGACAAGATATTCACGGCTGGTGGTCGATCCCGTGACTGCCAAAGCTGATGGCCCCGTGGGGTCGGGTGGGAGGTTCTGTCACGGGATTCCGGGACCGGTGAGAGGTGATGGCCAGTCATGCGCCGTGGGGAGCGGCCGCGTGACACCAAGGGCCGGACTCGGTCAGGGAACCGGCGGCGGGGGGGTTGGTTGACGATTGGGGAGCCTTGAGGAGGGGTGACTTTGGGGGGGGGATGAGG
>JABGLZ010000798.1:140126-176891 GCA_014705045.1 Colletotrichum theobromicola
TCCCACCTTATCTCGGCGGAACGTCTAGGAAAGCATGTCGGAAAGTCAAATGTTATGCATCCCAAACCACACCCCCATGCCCATGCCCGCCACGACATTATCCGTCATGGCTGGTGCCGTGGACGACCTGGAGAACCGGCTGTTGGTGGGAAACCTTGCTAATGGATTACTCGACGACACGAGAAAGTGGCTGCATGTTAAGCCAGGATACTTCTGTGAGCGAGGACACGAGGGAGAGGGGTATCCGACAGCATAGGCAGTTGGACGAGCGATCTTGACAAAACCCGCAGTCAGTGCTTGTTTTGAAAGCCTCACACAACCTTGCCCATCAACAAAAAAGTGTTGCGCGGCTTCGTCCAAAGATTGGAAAGTCTAGCCTTCATCCAAAACAGACCCCGCGTTATCAGCAAAGTCAAGATTCTGTTTCTTGGCGGGCGGGTTCGCGGAGGGCGATCGGCAGGTGTTGTGTAAGTTGGGCGGTTGCGTGAGGGACAGAGAGCAAATGTGTGTGTTGATGTGTGTGTTGGTGTGTGTGCGTGTGTGTGTGTGCGCGAGATGGGCTCATCTCATGATTGTCCTGAATGGGCAGATACACACGTGTGTTGAAGAAACAGGGTGCCAGCCGGGCGCCGAGATCGTTTGATAGCTCTGAGGTTGCAGCAATCGTTGCGACAGTGCCTGGGAGACATGGGGTTTGAGTTTCTTCTTCTCGTTTGCTTCTTCCTTTTGGTTTTTGATATTGGCCCGGTAATTGAATGGCAGCAAGTTGTGGGTTATCAAATGAGGTGTGCGGTCCGCGTCAGGGAAATCCCGAAAGCAGCGGGAACGAGAAACCGAGACATGTCGACAGGAACCATGAAAAGAAGGCTTGCAGGTGCATTACAACCTCAGATGGATGCACATGTAAGTCTCAGAGAATGCAGACGACGAGTCGAGAACGGACGGAAGGGCCGATGGGATAGGCCTTCATTCCGTCCATGATGACACTGATCCACAGGTCGGGTTCGCAATTTGAGAGACTGTTCCAAGCATCCTTGACGTTGAGGACGGGAAGGAGAAGGATGAGAGTGAATGCGAGTCGAGGCCTTGTTCCCTTGAATTGCTGCGAGTGTCTGTCGTCCACGTGCTGAAGCTGAAGCTGGAGCTGGAGCTGGAGCATGAAGATGTGATGTTGTGAGCTGACGGTGCTTCGGTGAGAACGAGGCCGTCGGTACCCGAGAGCAACACAACGGACAACGGACGGACGGCAGGCACGGGACGGCGGTGCAGTCCAGGGGGGATGGAAGCCCCGAGCCTGGGCACTGAGAGGTGGGCACTGGAGCCTGACGAGGCGAGGCGAAGCGAAGCGAGAGAGAGGCACGCAGACGCAGGCAGATACGGGCCCTGCTGCTGGGCCATCAGGCACAGGCACAGAGGCACAACCACCCGTGGATCAGCATCGCAGAGGGCAGGGCACCTCAGGCAGGGCACCTCAGGCAGGACGGCACGGCGGCAGGGCCTAGCACCTGGCACCTGGCACCTGCCCTGGGCAATCGCACCCTGGAAAGGGAAGGCGACATCGCAGATTCCCAAGGCTTTAAGCCTTCCAGGGCCCCGTTCGGTGCCCTCGGTGGGCGTGGATCCTTGGGTAAGGTACGTACCTTTGCGTGCCCCCAGGATTTCCCTCTCCTCCCCTCCCCTCCCCTCCGAGCCTTTCCCCTCCTCTCGGAGTGCCCTCCCATCCAGTCTTCACGCAGAGAGAGGTTGTGTGTGTGTGTGTGGTGCCCCTCGCTGAAAATGAGAAATGACTGTCCTGCCCTGGTGGATGGCAGAGAGGGAGGGGGATTAGTTCCCTACCTTGGATGGGAGTGTAAGTGAAAGAGAGAGAGAGAAAAAGAGAAAATGCATGGCGGCCACGACCCGACCAACCGACCCAAAGTCCAGACAGTGGGGATCGGGGACACCATCTTTAGGGTGTTCTAGGCCTCCCCTCCCAGCAACCTCGCAGCTTGGGGTGGTCCTTCCCCTCGTAGTGCCCCTCGCAGAATCAGAACTCGGCCGTCCACAAGCCCACAAGTCCACAAACAATTCGGTCCATTCCATTTGCTGCGCATTCCTGTCACCTGGGCTGCGACCTGATCTGCCTGTCTGTCGTCTCTTTCCACCTCTTCCCCAACCCCAAACTCGGCCCCCCGGTAGACCGCTCCTCTCCGGCCTGTCTTACCACTCAATTCGAACTTGCCCTTAGGGCCTTGACTTGCGCTTTTGGGTCAAGCAAAACGGGACTTTTCTGGCACCGCCAGCTCCCAGGAATTCAACTGGCGCCAGAAACAAGACAGAGAGAGAGAGAGACACACACCCTCTCGCATCTGGCCTGATTCGAGACCACCATCCCCGGGCCCCGACCTCATCTCTGGGCTGTTCTTCTCCAACTCTCGACCAGAGTCTGTCTCTCCGCGGGGAACTCTGGAGCAGGAGAAACATACTGCCTGCTCACACACGCGCGCGCGCCCATCTGCAATCCGACGCTCTTCTTTCCGCCGCCGTCGCTGTCGCCTCGTCTCGCCTCGCCTTGCTGCCGCCGCCCCCCTAGGGTAAAATACCGATACCCTACCTACCTTACCTGCCTACATTGCCTTGTACTCTGCGTGTCTGCATAGCATAGCACACACGCCTGGCGCACACATCTGCCTCTGGCCCTGCACTCGCCGTGCGTCTACCTCTCGCACTGCAAATCTAAAGTGGGTGTGGCCTGGCCGCAACCGTCAATCGTCCACCCCGAACAAACATTGGACGCCGCCGACCATTTCGCCGCGACGGGCTCCCTTTTCTCAGACGCCTTGCGTCATGCCCACGCCTAGGAACCCATTGGCCCACCTCCTCGCCCCGATTCCTAGCCCTCGCCCGCCCATCTCCCCTGGTCAGTCTCGCTACTGCCGCTGCCACTGCCGCTGTCGCTGGACTTGCTCGGCTGAGTCTGAGTCCTGTTGACCGATATGGTGGTGGATATGGACAATGCGACGAGGCTCATCGGAGACCTGCATCAGAAGCTAGCCGACCTCGACCACAAGGTTGCAGCCTACCGCCAAGATATGGCAACCGAGTTCTTTAGGTACTCCCAGAAGCTCCTCCAAAACCTCCCACGAGACAAGCAAGCCGAGGTCGACCGTCTCGTCGCCGCTTCCTTCCACAACTATCCCAATCTCGCTCCCGCCCTCACTCTCCCACGAGACCAACCTGACTCACCCCCACCGCCGCCTACCGACGACTCCGACAAGGCCACCGAAACCACCACCCCCGATCGCCGTGCCCCGATCCCGACGCCGCAGTCGATTCCCTCCTCTGCGCCTCCCCCATCCGTCCTCTCTCATGCCGGAACTGCCACCCTAACCTCTCCCGACAGTACACACGACCGGGAAAGGGATAGGGACAGCGAACTACACGGCCTCTTCACTCCGACCTACCTGCCTCTGCTCGACAGCGCACAGCCGCCTCCCGCGACGAACCACTCGCCAGTCCTCTCACCACTATCAAAGTCTACGACTGACGTCGACATGGGTGGGCGCAATTCCGGACAGGCCAGTGACCGTCCCGCTGTGCAGGTGTCTGTCGCTGCGACCCAGACGCTTGAGCGGCCGAACCACGAGCGCCGGGCGACCGACGACACAACCTCCTCGGGCACCTCTGAGCAGAGCGAATCCAAGGTCCGCCGGAGCGCCTTGCGACGGACGTCGAGCGGCGGATCTAAGCCCCCTGCCAGCCCCCGCCGAGTACGCTTCGAGTTTGAGGGAACCGAGGTGCTGCCTACAGCCTCGCCGCAGTCGTCGGAGCCGTCGCTGGTGCAGTCACACACCCTGGCCAACTCGAGATCACCGCCCCCGCCTGAAGATGAGTCAATGACGGTTGAGTCTTTGCTGGGCCCTGATGAGGACCTTGGGCCCCCGCCAAAGAAGGTGTCTTCCTCTCAGGCCCTTCGAGCCCTCTCCAGAGCTCCCTTGGATGCGAATACCGTATGGACCGTGGTGAACCCTGACGTCGCTGGGTCGGAGAATGGCAGCATGGCGACGTCTGATTCCGAGAGTTCCTTGCACGCGAGCAGCGCCCGTCAGCCTCAACTCCAGCTGGAGGACCCACCGAAGAAGGTTGAAGTAGAGCGTGGGCGTGAACGCGAGCGCGAGCGCGCCCGAGAACCACCGGCACCTCTAAAGCCAATTCGCACTGCGAGGGATTACGACAGCGACGACAGCTCTTCCGACGACGAGTTTCTTGCCATGGCGAAGCCCAAGTCGTTTGCTAACAAGAAGGCCATCATGTCTCCGACATCACGTTCGCCGACAAGGACAGTTCCCGTACCCCAAAGTCCTAGCTCAGAAAAACCAGCATCTCGCACGGAGACCCAGTCGACAATTCGGGGCGGTGTCGAGGAGGACGATGATGAGGACATGTTCCATTTCGAGGGGTTGAGTGCTCCGCCCAAGCCTCGGGCCAGGCCAGCACCGATACAAGAAGAGGAAGAAGACGACGATGACAACGAAGTAGAATCAAGCGAACCCTTGGCGCAGACATTGTACTCGACCTCGCCTGCTGTGTCCATCCCCAAACAACCAGAGCCTCAAATCCCAGCGCACCTCATCTCTGGATCAGTCGGGTCCTTTAGAGGTCGACCCGTAATCATGCCGGTTGTAAAGAATCCCGATGTTTACCAGCAAGCAGCCTCGCTGGGTGACGTCAGCAGCTTCATCGGAGGTCTGGACGGTCGTAGCGGCGTCGACGACGGCGATCTTAACAGCTACCGCGCCAGTGTTGGACAAGCATTGTTCTCGGGGACGCCTCGAAGTTTGACAGAACGAATGATGATGGAGGAAGCACAGAGCCAGCGACGTGCAGCGGCTCAGCGACCGCACTAACTGCGGCAGTCCGAACTTATTCACCAAATTTCATGTGTATGATATGGGTATGGGCCAACTGTAGAGGGTTCCGGAAGTCTGTACATAGACCATGCTTAGGCGTTTAGAGGCAGTTTTTGGCTGGGCAACTGGACGGTGCAGCATGCTGCGTACTTGGGTGGGGGCGGGGTTTCTGGGACCGGCGGTCGAAAGCATTGTTCGTACATGGCATACCTGACCAGACATCATCGTAGTTTATAAATATCGAATGCAAAAGGACCATCGGGTCATTGGAGAGAAGAGCATGGGAAGGTCAGAATGGCAAAGCAGACGTGAAGTCGGGAAACACATCGGCGTTGCGTGCCCCTCGGGCTCTGTCAGATCGGGCATGGGTCCACCCCAATCCCCGGAGAGGGCGGGTGGAAAAAACTGCGCCGAGGTTCCGGGCCGCCCGCGCCACCCCGGCGTCCAATACCGCTGCAGATGATTCCCAGTGCCTGCTGTAGAGCTCCATCACCCACACTCGAAATCGTCCGACTATCCCAGCGTCATTGACTTTGACCAGCCTTTGCACACTACACGACACCCGCGCAAACAATTCACGATGGGTGGTCTCAATCTGGAAGTTTTCAAGGTATGCCCTGTGTGGCTGTCAATATTTTTTTCTAGTCGCTGCAATTGGGGCAGAAGGAAATGCTGACACCATCGACCCAGTTCGGCATGTATGTCATGTTCCCCATCGGCATCATGTACTACTTTGGCACGAACCTCGACAACCGCTTCGCCGTCCCCGATTTCTGGCCAAAGGCCGAGCATTCGCACAAGATTCCTTTCGACCGCGAAGACATCAAGGAGGAGTACGTAAGACTCGCCAAGCGGCAGCGACTCGTGGACCAGATGAGGAAAGAGCGGGAGGCCGCGCAGGCGGCGCAGAACCCGCCCTCGAACGAGGAGCAGTGAGATGCCTGCGGCGCATGGCTGAGAGGGGCGGGATACCATACGACAACGGCAACGAGATGCTTCGTTGGGGAAGGGCGTTCGACGTGGAGGATGTCCTGCGGGGGAGGGGCACTGTATCATATTGGCGTTTGGATGTCAAAAATAATTCGGTTTGGGGAAATTGCATGCGACGGACGCGGCGTTTGGGCGGGGGACCTTTGCAAACACTCGCCCCTCAGAGCATCTGTAGTGTTGTATTATACGTGTGTTCTACATGTTGTACATTTCAAACAGAGAAGAGAGAGAGCGAGAGCCCTGGCTTTCGGGACCTATGAGTCCAGATTCTCCTCGATCTTGGACCACCTTTCTTCTGAGATTGCTCCCTTGGTGGGGTTGCCGTACACGGCTTGCACCTCCGGATAGTCCTGGAGCGCAGCCAAGAGGTCGCCGAGCATGACCGCCTCGTCCGCGCGCTCGATGCTGACCCTGGTATCCTCGTTTGCGGACCAGATGATTTCGGAGGACAGCAGCTTCAGCTCGAAGTTGGGGCCCACGCCGTTCGCGACGGAGGTGATCATGTTCGGCTGCGTCCAGATGATCAGGTTGCCCTCCTCGTCCGCCTCAATGTCCTCGGCGCCGGCCTCGATCGCATCGTCCATGACGTCGTCCACCGTTGCGCCTTCCTTCGCCTCGAAGACGACGCGGCCGTAGCGGGTGAAGAAGAACGACGCCGTGTTCGCGGCGCCCTTGTGCTTCTTGATGAGGGACCTGATGTCCTGCAGGGTCTGGCCCTTGCTCTCGGTCTCGGCTTCGATGATGAGGGCGACGCCGGGTGGGAGGATGGCCTCGATGGTCAGGTTCTCGAGAGAGGCGCCCGTGGCGGAGCGGCCCTGCCCACGCGCGATGGCGGAGTCGATCAGGTTCTTCGGGACGCCGGCCTTCTTTGCGACTTCGACGGCGGTCATGAGCTGGGGGTTGTCGACCGTCCCGTACAGTTTGGACAAGAGCGCGATCCGCTTTGAGTGCTGGCTGCGCATGCTATTCTTCTGCGCATCGGTGGCGCCCTTTTTGTGCTTGATCTTGGACCACTTGTTGTGTCCGCTCTGGACGGCGGGCGTCGTCGACAACGGGCGGAGGCATTGGCGGCAGAAGGTGGGCTGAGACCGGGGCACCGGGGCGACGGCGCGGGATGCGATGCTCCGCAGGGAGCTGCTGGCGGCGGCGAATGGATGCATCTTTGACGTTGAGAAGAGACGGTGGCTCGGGGCCGGGATCGGGTCGGGGCGGCTTCCGGGTTTCGGGGTAAGGTCTACCTCCTCTGGTTCATGTCAAGTCCGGGACCACGGACGACCGTGGCTTTGGGGGAGCTCTCAGTCATTCGGCATGTCAGAGACAGCTCCAAAATTTATGTGGGGAGGGGCAGCGGGAACGGCTGATGTGTGGCTGTCATTGGCCCAGACCCTGAATTGACACCTCGCAGAGTTGAGACTGAGCCACAGCTGTCCCGCCCAGCGCCTCAAGTGATATGTCATGGCAGAGGTAGGTACCTAGCACTAGCAGTGTCCCGCCCAGACTTGGGCCGACCCGCCGGGGGGTAGGTAGCCGCCGCGCCCCTGATTGCCTTAGCCCATCCCATCCCGTACCTGACCGCATGCCTGTCCTGTCCCTCAACCTGTCCCCAATATACCAAACACACCCCGTTCAAAGAGCTTCCGACGAAAGAAGACCAGAGGGGACAGACAACCCATTGAAGAAGAACAGATCACCGGACCCCCAGTGGTCACCACATAGACTCCCCCGATGTCGTCGACGGGAGCTCCCAATGGCTCCCACGAGGACGCCGCGCAAGCAGCTGCCTCGCCGCGGCCGTCATCAGCTGCACCGACGGCGCCCCCATCCCAGCCTCCTCCCCCGACAGCGACGACCTCGTCCATAACCGACTCGGCAGCGACTTCGACCCCCGAGCTCGACGTTCCAAAGCTCCAGGCCCTCCCCGCCGAGCAGCAGGAGCTGTTCCTGTTGACCTTCGTCTCGACCCTCTCGAAGCACGTCCTGAGCCTCTCCGCCGACGACTGCACCGCCCAGCAGTTCTACCTCAAAAAGGAGATTTTGCAAATCGTCAACCTGCCCTCTCCCCAGCCGAGCCGCGTCGTCAGAAACAACCTCGGCAAGTGTCTTGCCCACATCTTTGGAAATGGCGACCGCAAGCTTCTCTTCGAGACCATCAACGACTTGATCGCCATCATTACTGGTGCCAGATCCAAGACGGATGCAGGCCCGCGCACGAAGCACGCCGCCGTCGCGTGTCTCGGCGACGTGTACGCATCCGCCGGCGACAGCGCCATCGGCTTGCACCCACTTGCGTGCGCGACGCTGATCAAGCTCCTGAAGTCGTCGTCTAACAATGCGGGACTGCGCGCCGCTGTGTTCACATCGCTGGGCAAGGTTGTCAAGATGGTCGAAGGCAGCATGGACGAAAACGTCGCCAGAGACATCTTCAAGCAGTCGCGCAGCTACGGCACCAGCGACAAGGGCTCGCTGGTTATCGTCTCCGCCTGTCGGGCCCTGAGGGCGCTCGTACGGCACACGCCGTACTTTGAGAACTCGAACGACTTCGAGAAGCTGCAGAACGCCATCTTCAAGATCTTTGACTCTTCATCGTCGCAGGTCAGACATGCGGCCGCGGAGGCGCTGGCCGAGGCCATGGTCAGAGGGTACTCCGAGACCGGCGTCGCAGATGCCGCACCGCTGACGAAGGCTCAGAAGAGGATGAGCAAGAAGCCCATCAAGCGTACTGGCACGGGCATAGTCGCGGACGAGGACGACCTGCCCACGTCACGACCGGGCAGTCCTGCCCCTGGCGGGAAGAGAGCGCAGGATCTAGCGCTGTCGCTGACTGAGATTTTGAGGATACTCTCGACGCAGTACACGAAGATGCCGACGTCGAACAAAGCTAGGGCGGCCATCGGTGTGTGCTATGGCAAAGTGCTCAGGAAGCTTGGGGAGCGGACGGTGGAGACGAATTATCTCAAGATCCTCGAGAACCTCACCGTCGACCTAATTGGACAGCCCAACATCCTCAACAACCGTTATCGTCTCCTGATCTCGAGGCGCATCGTTGACACCATTCTCCAGGACGTTATCGGGCAGACAATTCTAGGCGAGTCTGGGCAGACGACGGCAGCCAAGCTCATCATCAACGACATACTTAAGAACTATCCCCAAGCCCTGGTCGAACGCTCGGAACCGACGAAGCACACCTTGATCGCGGCCCTCGGCGCGATAGCTTCGCTCATCAACTGCCTGGGGTCTGCGGCGAACAACTTTGCGGAGCCATGCAGAGACGGTCTGTTGGGAGTCCTCCAGCACCCCAGCTACTCGGTACAAGTTCACGCCTCCGCATGCATGAAGGCTTTCGTCCTCGCCTGCCCCCAGCAGCTCCTGCCCTGCTTGTCGGTGTGTATGAACAGCCTCAGCAGAGAATTGGGGCTGCTCACCAGTGGACGCAATTCTCCCAGGCGATGCGTCGGCTTCGCCCATGGCCTGGCAGCCACGTTGAGCGCAAGCCCCGCGCGGCCCCTCCACGGCTCCGTCGATATCAACAGCCGCGTCCTGACGATGGCGACGAACCTGCTCAAGTCGAGCGGCCAGTCCGAACTGAGAGTCTCTAGCACTCAGATTCAGGTCGCGTGGATTTTGATTGGCGGTTTGATGTCGTTGGGCCCGAACTTTGTCAAGATTCACCTCTCCCAGTTGCTGTTGCTGTGGAAGAATGCGCTGCCCAAACCATTGTCGAAAGACAACACCGCTCACCGCAGTCTTCTCGAGGCTTCTTTCCTGACTCACGTGCGAGAGTGTGCTCTGGGCTCGATACTGTCGTTCCTGCAGTTCAACACCAGGCTGCTGACCGTGGATGTTTCCAAACGTATAGCCACAATGCTGCAGAACACCTCTGCTTTCCTAAGAACTCTTCCGTCCAAGAAGATTACCGACGATGTGTCGCAGAGACTGACGCCCGCGCTCCAGCTTCACGACTTGGACATGATGGTCCAACGCCGCGTGCTGCAGTGCTACATCAAGCTCGTAAACCTCAGTCCCGCCGGTGGCAGCGAGGCGCTTCTCCAGTCCAACTTGCTTACCACTGCGATTTCCCTGTTCGCAGACCCAGAGAACTACTCCGCCAACTCTCTCAGCGCGTCCATAGCGAATGCAGCAGCCACGTTCGAGACTGTCTGGGACGTGGGCGACAATTCCGGTTTTGGCATTACTGGCCTCATCTCTGGATTCAAGATCAAGGGCCTGCCTGGTCAACAGGACAACTCCATAGAAGGCACGCCCCTCGAAGAAAACAGCCCCGAAGAATCTATAGACCGATTGCTACTGTCGCCGGTTTGCGGCACCCTAGAACACGACGCCTCCCTGCTTTACGTGGGCGATGCCGCAGAGCTCACCATTCCCGACCCCCCAGCCACCGAGGTTATCAACATGGCCATCCAGCTGTTTGCTTTCGTCTTTCCACTCACGCCGCCCAAGGTACAGGAGAGCGTGCTGGAGCAAGTCAAGACGTTCATGTCCGCCGGCACGTTGCTGAGAGACCCCGGCAGGAAGGCGGCCATCAACGTCAACGTTTCCGTCGCTGTCCTTTCAACCTTGCGGGTGGCTGTCAAGGAGACGCAGTCCGCCCCGGGCAACGTCACCAACCTCGCCGTGGAGAGGCTCATCCAGGACATGCTCCGTGACTTCGTCATCGACGGAGACCAGTACGTCCGAAGCGTCGGGTACGCCGCGGTCGCGAGACTCTGCAACGCCTGCGGCAACGCCTTCACCAACCACGAAATCAAGTACCTCGTCGACACCATTGTCAGCAACCGTGAGCCTAGCGCGCGCGCTGGATGTGCAATGGCTCTCGGGTCGATCCAGACCAAGGTCGGTGGTATGGCGGCGGGGTACCACTTGAAGACGATTCTCGGTATCTTGATGTCTCTCTGCAACGATCCCCATCCCACCGTCCATTTCTGGGCTTTGGAAGCATTGGCGCTGGCTTCCGACGCCGCTGGCCTGAGCTTTGCTGGATATGTGCCGAGTACGCTGGGTATGCTGGCTCAACTGTACGTCTCCGACACACACAATCCCGAGATCTCCTCCGCCATAACCATGAACCTGGAGATGGAGCTCTCTACAACCGCTGCCATCACGCGCTGCGTCGACTCTCTCATCAACGTGCTGGGTCCTGACCTCCAAGACTCCACCAAGTCACGAGAGCTTATCCTCAATCTCGTCGGCCAGCTTCAGGAAGAGGATGATTTGCTCGTTCAGAGAGCGACATTGAGCTGTCTCGAGCATTTGTCGCTGTACGCCCCAGGGTACATGAACTTTGAGGAATATGTCAAAGTTCTCCAGAAATACATCCAGTCAGAGTACCCCATCCTGCGCGACGTCGCTGTTGATGGCCTGTATAACATCATGAAGAGGAACCCAAGTGATGTCATTGGTGCCGCGGAAAAGGGATTCGAGGACCAGTTGTGGCTGGTTCTCGACAGTGCCCCGACACACGACGGTATCCGAAACATCCTCAGGAACTGGATGCGTCAGACGTGCCTCACGGACACTGGCTCATGGCTTACGAGATTCCAGGGCGTCCTCAAAATGACCAGAGCCAAGGCCAAGGAGGAGTCCGTCTCTGGAAACAAGCGCTCGACCGGCATGCCCGACTTGCAGGACGAGGAGGTTGCCGGTTTCGCGGGCACGGCCAAGGACGACCAGGACACCAAGGCCGCGTCCGAGGTTGAGCCTCTCCGATGGCAAGTGACCACTTTCGCGATCAGCTGCATCAACGACATGTTCATCCTCATCGCAAAGGATGTCATGACCAATGGCGAGTCTGCCGCGCAGACGGCGCTCCAGAACAAGATTGCCGATGTCGTCCGCATGGCCTTCTCGGCATCTACGTCTAGCGTGCTGGAGTTGCGTGTCTGGGGTCTCAAGATTATCGGCGCGGTCCTCAAGATGTTTGGCAGGGCGCCCGATCCCGACTTTGAAGAGGCAATGCTCTTGGAGCAGTATCAGGCCCAGATCAGCTCTGCGTTGACGCCCGCCTTCGCCGCGGACTCGTCTCCTGAGCTTGCATCTGAAGCCGTCAACGTCTGTGCCGGCTTCATCTCTACGGGAATCGTCACGGACGTGGACAGAATGGGCCGCATCCTCAAGACGCTGGTATCCGCCCTTGAAAACTTCTCCAAGGATCACGAGAACGCCGGCATTGGTGATCTCAAGGGCCTCAGCTCTAACGCGCAAGTCATGGTCAAGATGGCCGTCTTCTCGGCCTGGGCAGAGCTGCAGGTTGCCAGCTCTGAACAAAAATACCTTCTCGACGTCCTCAAGCCGCACATTGGAACGCTTACACCGCTGTGGCTAGAGTCTCTACGAGAGTTTGCCCGTCTGCGCTTCGAGCCCGACATCTCCATGACCCTCGGGCCTCCCTCGCTTTCTGGCAGTCTCGACACTATCTATGCCGCTTTGAACCGCGAGACCCTACTCAAGTTCTACCAAGACTCTTGGCTGAAGCTCGTCGACGCCATTGCTAGCCTGATCGAGCAGGACAGCGAGTTTGTATTCGATGCGCTGGATGGAAAGGAGTCTGAGGGACTCAACACCAATGGCAACACCAAAGGCTCAGATATCAACTACCGTGACGAGCCTGTTGCGTTCTTCTTCGTCTTATTTGGCATCGCCTTCGAGGCTTTGGCCACACGCCCCGGACAGAGCGACTCCTTGGCCACCCAGGAGCAGAACCTGGCCATCCTACAGGCCCTCAAGAAGATTCTGCACCCCAGCGTGTCAGGTCACGCCATCTACCGAGAGGCGATCTTCTCCGAGACTATGGATCTCCTGGACCGGCTCGTCTTGACAGAAGGCCTCGACGTCCAAGGGGTCATTGTGGAGATTGCGAGAGCCCTCTGCGTCTCACACCCGTCCGCGCGGAAAAAGGACTCGGGCGACGACGGCGACCTCTCTGATGACATTGACCAGCTCTTCGAGCTCACACGCATCATCGTCCTCGTCCTCTCCGGCCTGCTGCCCAATCTCACAGAAGCCAATCAGCCCGTCCGCCATCAAATGACGGAGGAAGCAGTGCTGCTGATCCGCTCGTCCCTCAACGCCCTCGTCGACGCCGCCGAGGTCTTCCCTTCCATCATCAAGACGGACCTGCACGCGTGCATCATCCACATCCTGGCGACCATCCTGGCGACCCCAGGATGCCAGGAGGTGATTGTCCCCCAGTCCCTGCCCACACTGAAGCGCTTCGTGGTGAGCATGACCAAGTCGTCCGCCGGCAGGACAAGCGGCAACGGCCCGACGCCAACGGACGTCCAGCTTCAGGGCTGTTTGCGGCGCTTCCTCTCCATCTACCTCAACGCCCAGAAACGCGAGGCGCCCACATCCCTCACCTGTGTCAAGAACTGTTTGCTCGCGAGCACGATTCTGTTTACGGGCGGCACAAATCACTTGGCGGCAAACGATCCGCTCGTGGCAAGGTACCTCGACGAGGTTGTCGACTGCCTCACGGACCGCATGGTATGTTGTCTCCTCCATGTCACTCCTTCCCCTCCCTCAAAACGATCTTCCGAGGGACTAACATGCACATAAACCCAGACCGCCAAGATTGCAGCAAACTGCATCAGGTCCCTGCTCTTGCAGGCCAACCCGACACCGGCAGACCACACCATCGTCCGCTACCTCCTGCCGCGCCTCGTCGCTTTCGTGACCAACACGGAACCGGAGGATCCCGAGAACGCTCGCTCTCTCATTGGGCACTCGCTCAGTCAGTACGTGGGCAACGTTCCCCGTGACCGCATCCCCGTCGCCATGGCCTTGATCCTTCCCACCTTCCTCGCGCGTGCCTCATCCGAAGGCGAGGACGCGTACAGAGACACGAGCGCAAGACTACTGGAGCTGGCGGCCGTGGACCAGAACGCGTTCCGGACCGTTGTGGCCAGCATGAACGACGGGCAAAAGGCGTTCCTGGAAGAGGTCATCCGGTGGGGACGGCAGCAGGGCTCGTCGGAACAGGCCGCGACTAGTGCGACCGGGCAGCCCAGCATCGCGCTGAAGATGGACTTTGGTGGCTGATTTCTCTTTTCACGACGAACCTGTGACATGAATGGACAAGCGAGGGACGAAAAGGGTGAATGCACAAGAGGAGGAAATGGAACGTACGCATGCGGCGTTGGGTAGCATTAGAAGTATTCCTCTGCAGCGTTGTCTCTGCAGCCGAGAGGAAGAAAAGAAGCAGATACAGAAGCAAGATTCCCCATACCTAATTCGTGGACTTGTTTGTGTGTGTATGTGTTGTCACACAGTGAGAAAGCAGGGGCGTTCTCGGTGAAGGCGTACTGTCCAGGGGTGTGAGGCTCACCGGTTCTGGACCTTTTTTTTTGCTCGTAAGAGAGAGGCCGAGAAGGTCCAGCCCATGCAAGTTTCCGGCCACGACACGTCGTCTTCTTCTTGTCTGGTTTCCCGATGCCGAACGCTGGGCTTCGTTTTTCGGATCGATATTTCTCCCCCTTCCCGCTCCCCGCTCCCCGCCCGAGCTTTGCTTTTTGTCAGTTGAGAGTTCGAAGTAGGAGGTCATGGGACTTTGTTTTCAAAAATCGGGCCGGGCGGGTATCCGTACGGGTCCGGTTCAAATGCAGAAGTGATGAACGACCGCCCACCCGGGCAGCAAGGGGCGGCCAGAGACAAAACCGCAATGTGTCGCCGCGCAAGTCGCTAATTAGACGCTGGAGCGGGGTTCGCGGCGGGTAGGGTTGCGGGAGGCCAAACAAGTGCCCGTATCTTGTGCATGAACTCCGTCCGAGCTTTGGGAAGTGTCATGGACGAGGGTTCAAGAGGGTGGTGGTGGTGGTGATAGGGCAGACAATGTGACGGTGGTGGTGGGATTGGGTTGCTGTCGAGCCTCGGGACGAGATCACTGTCGGGGCAGGCAGGGAGGGCGGGGGAGCCCACGCTGATTTGCATCCCATCGCGTCTTTGTTTCTCTCACTCGGTAGCTGCCTCGAAGATGGATGTGGTCGTGCGGGCGGGGGTAGACAGATAGACAGACAGACAAACCTCTGCCGTCAATGTGGCGTCGGCCGCGAGCCCGGGGCGTCGGAGTCGGGCACGGGGGCCGTTGTTGCGCACCAAGCCCGCAGATCTGGCTCTCTGGGCGTGCTCCGGGATTGGCTCCCGGGATGGGAGGGTATGCGCGGTGAACAGGCTGCATCTCCCTCCTGGCAAAACCTCAACAACACCCACCTCAAATGTACCGGGCGTCAAATCATGCAGCCGGTGGATGACGGATGCCCCCTCCCCGCTTCAACCACTGCTGCAACCAACGTCTGCCAAAGTCGCTTCCATGGGCTGTACAGGGCTGTGTCCCGGCGACGGAAACCCGCGTTAGGGTACTTCCTCTGCAATGCACATAACCTTCCTGTTGACCTTTGAACCTCTGATTGTTTCCCTCGCCTACATGGTGGTCCTACTTCACCGGTCTCCTTTTTTCAGCCTCAAGCTCTTCCTCTCTCAGCGCTGTGTTTGCCGCAACTGCCTCGTACACGGAAAACTGGATCACATTCTACGTCTAACCCGTCCAATCCCCTTTTGCAGGCTACAGACCAGCAGCCTTCTCAAGCTCCGAATTTAGTAGCAACCACGCTCGTCTCGAATCTCTTGTCGATCTTGTTGGTGAGAGAGCGAGGTGGACGCTAGGCCGACTGCCGGATTTGGGACCGTTGTTTGCTTGCCATGCACGGATTCCTGAATTGTCACACTTGATCTGGTCTGGTATCCGACCAACCAAACGAACGGTATCCATTGACAAATGCAGCACGCGTAGGGCAAACCGCATGAGTCCGAGGGCTCCATTGCCTTTTGCTTGGCTGGCCTGGTCGATGACTGGTAATTGCGATTGAACTCCTCGAAGACGTTCCCGGCAGAAGAACCTGAAGGCAGATGGCATGTGAATCACGATGCCTGGCCATGAGGCCTTGCCTTAGTGTTATAGAAGGGTATTGGATTCAAAGGCTTCAATGGAGGTGATAGATACAACAATTTCATAATTTTGATGAAGAATGAAACGAAGGCGTTAGCAAGGAGGAGCTCTGCCTTGGCATATGCTCCTCCCAAATTAGAGACACAAGGCTGGCTTTCCCGACTAGCAACAAGATGTGTTGGCGCTCCCCAGGGGTATCTCAATCGTTCGCTTCTGTTGGTACAATCATTACTTTCGTCTCCCCTCTTTAGATTCAGACCGAGACCGGCGACTGGTCCCGTCTGCAATGACCGGTCCGGTTGGCTGCTGGCTTCTTGTCTGGCGCGACGAGGATGGCTCTGCTGACGATAAGCTGCTGGAACCTGACGACCCTTGTCGCAATGAGAGAGACGAAGAAGACTCAGGTGGGCGGCTAATAGACCCCGAAGGAACCGGCGCACGCGTCTTTTCGCTTGTCTTCTTTCTCGAGTTGTCGCATTTCTTCTGCCGCGAACTAGAAGTCGAAGACGGCGTCGGAGACGCGCAGCTTGCCTGGTCCTCTGCCACACCTTCGGTAGTAAGACGTGCCTCGAGCCTACGGGAGTTCCATGTTTTGCCGTTAAGAGATTCAGCAACGCTCCGGGCAATGTCTGCAGTTCGAAAAGTAGCAAAAGCGTGTCCTCTGTTCTGACTGCCAGATCCTCGGGGGACGTCGATCCTCTGGAGTTCGGCTTTTACCGGGGTGACTCGTGCCAGGCTTTGCTTGATGAGCGCTTTGATCTGGTCCTCTGGAGTGCTGTGCCCTATCCGTCGAATTATGATGCGTCTGTGTTCAACAGAGACAGCCTGGCTGGGTTGGTTGGTTGGTGCCGCGGCGCTCGGGAAAAATCCACTGTTGGACACGTACGCAGGGTATTCAGGGCACCAGGTTCCCTGTATCTGAGTGCCATCATATCCCTGGTTGAAGTGTCCGATGTCCGTTGGAACCTGCTGCAAATCAGAGATTGTAGATTGGCGCCTCGTAGTACTAGGTCTCACTTGGTGTTCCAACGACGACGCTTCTGAGGAAGCATAACTGTACGGTGCGGGTTGGTGGTCGATTTGCGTAGAGAACGGGGTAGACACCGGCTGCCGGGACCTCACAGTAGCGTTCACTGGAATCGCATTTTCGTCATTGTGCACCTCCTTAACGACGATTGCACTCGTCATGTTGCTGTCGTCGTAGAGGATGCGTCTGCCGTTGAATACCCCATCCTTCAAGCGATCTGAAGGCGCGTTAGCAGTTCCTGGCCACAATTCAGGTTTGCCCTATACCTACCACATGCACGGTAAAAGTTGTATGGCCCCTTGACCCTGATCCAACCGGAGGTGGGGTGGTAGAGTTGAATATAGTCGACTTCGCAGTCGCGGCTAAGCCATTCCTTAAGCGCCTGCCATCTTGTATCAAATGGCAACTAGGCCGACTGTCAGAGACTCAGAACGCACAACTCATGTTTGGTGAAACGCACGTTGCAAATCGGGATGTAGAAATTTCCAGTCTCGGGACCCGGAGGGAGCTGTCCAACTTGCATGGTGACGTGTTGAGACGGGAATCCGCTCCGAACACAGACTTTGTCCAACAAGTAAGCCCAATGGCTCAGTCGGACCAGAGATTCGTGCGACGGATGGGAACAAAGACGAAACAGGGGATCTCATGTATGACAAGATCCGGCGATGAACCAGGATGATCTTGGCCAACCGTGAGACACCCAGGATGGCAGGGAATTCGGACAATGAATCGAGTTTGCAGACAATGAACAATGGAAATCCTTTTATATTCTGGGAAAGTTTGTCGAGCTGGCCGGACCTCCAACGTCAGTTTTCTATGCGGCAACGCTGTCGATGCTGCTGTTTGACCAATAAGTAACCCCTGCTATCCTTTGCGTCGACGATGAGGAGCTCACCGTGGAGACAACCATGTTTCTTTTGGCTAGACCGCGTCCTTGGCGGCGAGCCCATTACAGATGAACGTCGGCACGGGTACCCAAGCTGTCGCGAGGCAACTTCGCAAGTCATTGTACTGCTCCGTCTTGGGCGAAGCTGACTGGTTTCACGGAAAGACCACGCCTATTTTGTACCAAGTACCCACATCGACTAACCAAAGGGATGGTGACGAGAGAGGAAACTGCCCACCATGGGTGAAGAGTCCCTGATCTTGTGGGGTCGTCATGGTGCAGTTTGCTTTTCGCTGTGACCTGTCACCCGCAGAAATTGTTGGTGCGAGTAAGCAGACGACGTCCAATATCGACTGACCCAATCTTGCGCCACGTTCCTGGTGTTTGGGTGACATTGGTGGCAGAGGAAGCTTCAAATCGTCAGGGCGAGCGCACCTGAAGGAGGCGATGGGCATCCGACATCTTGGACACGAATTCTCGTCAAAGTCTCCAAAATAGCCTGCGATGGTGGGTTGCATCGATGTTCGATTCAGCCGGGGTTGTGCTGCCGTGTGCCAGCTATTGCCAGGGTCTTGAGCGGCAGCTATTTGGAGGGGGCGACAGGGATCCCGCGGCACCCAAAATGGCGGCCGGCACCTTGGCTAGCTGAACCTATCGTCAGAGCTGATTACCATTAATCCCGCCCTTTGTTCCGACAGAGCTGATGGATGGTTTTGTAAATACTGCTAGAGAGCAACAGAGCTGAGTCCAGGCATCTGCGCAATGCTGATTTGTGCGGGCAAGGACCTGCGTTGCGATGACCAGCTTTAAGGTTTCCAAAAGCAACGAGGATTCCATGTGAGCTATTGTTGGTTGGGGAGGTCCTGCGGATAGTGGTCACCCGGGACCATTATCAGGCGCCGTGCGATTCTGTCTCAACTCGAAAACGCCGCCCCGAAATCCTCTTAGCCATCCAGCGGTGAGCAAAGCGCTGGCCGACCTCATACGGTAGGTCACTTGGTGTTCGACCTCCTCTCATACCCACTGCCAGGGTGTGCAGTGACAGTCTGTGACTTTTGAGGTTTCCCCAATGGCTCTCGTGCAGAATTTGGTTGCGAAGCGATGATCCAAGCTGAACGGCTCCTCCAGAAGACGTCAATCCACGGATCATAGTGGCCTTGCATCCGATTGCTCTGCCGGCTGCAATGACATTTGCCCGCGGGTCGCTGGAAGCCAATCAAGACCGCCTGGTTGGGTCATGAAAAAACCCTGGTCTTGGCTTGGCCCCTTGGTTGGATCGCGAGTCTGCGTATCCGCAGCTGGCTCGGACCCGAGGTTGTGGCCAACGAGCGATCGATCAAATCTTCTTGAAAGAGAAGGTGTCGTCTACTTCTGACATATCCAAATTAGACAGGTCCTCGTCGAACTCGGCGAACGCAGTTGGGTCCAGCTGCGTTTCGTCCTTCCCGGTCGTCATTGTCAAGTCACTGCGCTGCGCATCTTGCCAAGGAGCCCCGTAGGTGTCGGATTCGGACATTGATACCATGAGGCGATGCTTTGTATCCCCCACCAGAAGCACGGCAGAGTCGCCTTCCCAATTGAGCCAGGACACCTGCGGTTTGCCGAATAACTTTGTGTCGGGCAACTGTGCTGCAATGTCAATAGTCTTGGGTCCATCAGATAAGGGGTCCCAGGTGAACACCAGGCCGTCGTAGGCATCGCCTTCGCAAGTGATGGAGAGCAGCTCGCGCTGCGTTGGATGCCACGTTAATGCCGAGATATTGCCATGGAAGACGAGGACGGCTCGAAGTTCCGATGATAAGATGTCCCAGACCCAAACTGTGCTCGGCCAGTCTTCCAAAGCTGTGGCTAGAAGAGTCGACGAGGCATCAAAGACAGCCAAGGTACGGCTTGGCTTAGTCTCGACGCTTCCACCACTCACTCGGCCAGGGGCAGACACCGATTGTGTGGCCTTTACGAATGTGTGAGCCGAACCCACTTGGGCATTGCCGATTTGTTCTTGCCAGATCTACCACGCTTGATTAGCCTGCGAAGTTGCAAGTCCTGATCCTGTGTCACCCACCTGAACGGTATCCTTCGGAATGATGGCTGCAGGATGTTCAAGCCTCATAGATGCAGTCGCAGGCTTGGTGTCCAAGATGCATACATTTCGGGTGTGGTCGCACACGGCAATGCGAGCACCGTCCGGGCTGATTTGGCACACCCTCACCCCCGCGCCCAGATCGAAGTGCTTCTCCTCCGGCTCGAAGGAAGACGGTCCAGACCATGTGTTGAGGAGGTGCCCATCTGCAGTGTAAAACAAGACTTTGTGGCCTTGGGCTGCAGATTCCCACATTATAAGCCGGCGGCCATCTGGAGTCCAGGTCAGGCCTTGCGCGTCGACCGTCTCTGGGTGCCAGGATCTCTGGACCCCTCTCGTTGTGGGATGATGAATGCTGACAATGTCTTTCCCAGCCACGCGGGTTAGCAGAGCCAAGTGGCCCGATCCAGGTCGAAGAGCGAATCCTCGGGGCGCCGATGTCGGTTGATGAAACTTGGGGCTGCCGATCTCGACTGTTCTCGATGTTGTAAGGTCGAACACGGAGAACTTCAGACCAAAGGAAGAGCACATGACAATCTCACTGTCCGAGGCGCCGAATTGAACAAAGGTCGGCTTGAAGTTTGGCGGCGCGGGGTTTCGGACGACCGCACGATAGCCGGACTCGAGAGCCGAGTAAACATGAATGGATTCGGCAAAGCTGACGAGAACGCGACGCGATGACGGAGACCACAGGAAGGCGTTTGCTGGGCCGAGCTTCGAAGGTAGCCTGACGCTGTGGGTTGTCTCCAACGTCTCGATGGACCGGAAGCTGATACTGCCAGCGGTCAGGGTAGCGATCAGAGTTCCATCAGGACTTGCGACGCAGTGTGGCGATGCTACCGGGAGTCATGTCAGCAACAGGTGAAGCACGCCCTTGGGCCGACTTACATTTGAAGATCCTGGAGAAGTGCATGCTGCATGGCACTCACGCGTTAGCGTTGAGATGTCGTCGGTACGGAGTGGTGATGTTCGGAAGTCAAGGGGTTCGCTTTTCCCAGGATGGAAAGGCCTGAGACAGATATCGAGACAAGGGAGGTAAGATTCGCTAATGGGTGAAGCTTCCTTTTTCTCGAGTTGAAGAATCCGGCATGTGAAGTGTCTGGGGTCTTGGTGGAGTCTTGAAGAAAAGCCGGCGTCGCATGGAACGGGAGGAAACATCGTCGCCAACGTTGTTTACCTTGTTTCCTATCCGAGACTAGTGCGGGGCTCTGGCGTCCTTTGTTTGGTCGCCGGGCAGCCTCACAGCGCCGGCCTCCGTTGCCAGCTATCAGCACGGTCCACCCAGAGGCGCGGACAGGGCCGGTAGGGAGGGGCTCGCAGCGGCCCAATCAGGGAGACGGTAATTTGGCGACCAACCGCCAACTGGCAGGTGCTAATTAGCTTGGCCAACACACTGAAGACTGCTGCAGCGCCGATGGGAACCGCCCGTTCATAGGCCGGATGACTGCTGGCTTTCGCTCAACTCCGCCAAACCCGGTGACCTGTGCGTCGGTCCTTCAGCAGCCAGCGATTCCCCTCTATCTCCCCCGCCTTCCTCTGAGTGTCGAATGCGCCCTTAACTAAGGTAGGCTCGAAACTCGGCCAAATAGGTAATCGCCACGCCAATGCTGACTCACCTTGGTCACATATCTCAAACCTCGGAGACGGCGCTCTTATTGCCCTGATAGCATGTCAATCGAGCAACCCCAGCTTCAGCAAAGTTGTCATCTTCAAAGACATCTCTTCTTACGTACTTCCCCGCCGTGCTGAATGTCATATCAGTGATGGAATCGTGCAGCGTGAAGGACGCCTAGCCACAGCCGTTTCTTTCCTCTCTGTCTTGTTGTGTCCCTTTCCTCCATCCATTCTGTCCGACTCATCACATTTCTCAAGACCGCCACTATGAGGCACAGCATGTTGCCTCACACGGCGTTGCGCAGCGGGCGTCTGCCATGGAATAGCAGGTCGCAGTTGGTGTGGACGCCGCAGGCGCGGTGTCTGAATGCCGCCGCTGCAGCTCAGGTCACACCGAACACCCAACAGCAACCACTATCACGCCGCGAACTCATAAAGGATGCGAAACCTTTCTCCGATTTTCTCACCGATAACTTTCACCGGCAGCACGACTATCTCCGCATATCCGTCACGGAACGCTGTAACCTCCGGTGCGTGTACTGCATGCCAGAAGAGGGGGTGCCACTATCGCCGACGAGGGAACTCTTGACGACCCCCGAGATTGTACTCCTGTCCTCCGTTTTTGTGTCACAAGGGGTCTCCAAGATCCGGCTGACTGGGGGGGAGCCGACGGTGCGGCGAGATATCGTACCGCTCATGCACCAGATCGGGGCGTTGAGGCCTCACGGATTGAAGGAGCTATGTCTCACCACCAACGGCCTGTCACTGCATCGAAAGCTTGAGTCCATGGTGGAGGCCGGTCTCACTGGCGTCAATTTGAGTTTGGACACTCTGGACCCGCACATGTTCACCATCATGACGAGGAGGAATGGGTTCGACGCCGTCAAAAAGAGCATCGACCGTATCTTTGAGCTCAACAAGCACGGCGCGGGCATCAAGTTCAAGATCAACTGCGTCGTCATGCGTGGCCGCAACGACCACGAGATCGTGCCCTTTGTCGAGATGACGCGAGAAAAGGACGTTGAGGTGCGCTTCATCGAGTACATGCCCTTTGACGGTAACAAGTGGAACAAGGGCAAGATGCTGGGCTATGCCGAGATGCTGGACATGATCAGGGAAAGGTTCCCCTCGCTGGAGAAGGTCAAGGACCACAAGAACGACACGAGCAAGACGTGGCGCATACCCGGCCATGCCGGGAGGATAGGGTTCATCACGAGCATGACGCACAACTTTTGCGGCACCTGCAACCGGCTGCGCATCACCAGCGACGGAAACCTCAAAGTGTGTCTCTTTGGCAACACCGAGGTCTCGCTGCGGGATATCCTGCGCAAGTCAAACAGCGGCGAGCCCATTGACGAAAAGGCGTTCGAGGCGATGAAGCAGATCGAGATGGACCGTCGGCAGGGACTGGCAGACGCCGCGAAGCCGCTGGGCACGGCGCTCAACGAGGCGGAGCTTCTCGACGTCATTGGCATGGCGGTCAAGCGGAAGAAGGAGAAACACGCGGGCATTGGAGAGCTGGAGCACATGAAGAACAGGCCGATGATCTTGATAGGTGGGTAACGGCCTTCCCATCATCTTTCTGGAGGGGAGTTGGGGTTTGCATGAAACGGCGTTGTATACCACGGCTGGGCGCGGCTTTTACGGGGCTCATGAATCAACCGATGCACATGACGGGAGACTGAATATAGCTGTTCCTTAGATTCTCAACCGCTTCCGTCTCGTTCAGCTCGTGCGCCTGAGATGTCGGATCTGATGTTCTTGAGCAGTCTTCCTGGGACCAGGTCTTCTTCTTCTGCCCAGTCACGCCCCAGGGGCGCCTTTAAAGTACCAACGCACCTCCTTACCTCGACAGCGCACGCCCACCAAGCCCGCCTCTTCTCTTCCACGCCGTCCCGACGCCGGGGCTCACCGGAAGACGACGACGCCGCCGCCGCCGGCCCAGATCCCACCCTGACCCACGTCTCCCCAACCGGCTCGGCCCGCATGGTCTCCATCTCGTCAAAGACCCCGACCGCCCGCGTCGCCAAGGCAGCCTGCACCGTGACCTTCTCCACGCCGACGGCCCTCCGCCTCGTGCGCGCGAGCCAGATGAAGAAGGGCGACATCCTCGGCGTGGCGCGCGTCGCGGGCATCATGGCCGCCAAGCGCACGCCCGACATCATCCCGCTGTGCCACCCGATCCTGCTCTCGCACGTCGGCGTCGAGCTGGACCCCGCGTCCCAGCGAGAGGACGAGACGGTGCTGAACGTCGAGGCGACGGTCACCTGCGACGGCAAGACGGGCGTCGAGATGGAGGCCATGACCGCGGCTTCGGCGGCCGCGTTGACGGTGTATGACATGTGCAAGGCGGTGGACAAGGGGATGGTTATTGGTGGGCTGAGGGTTGTGCTGAAGGACGGGGGCAAGAGTGGACGGTGGGAGATGCCGTGATGGGCTCATAGACGATGATAGGCACTCACGCGAGAATTATTATCCTTAATTCGAAGGGAACAACTGAAACAGTCCCATGTTCCTTATTCGGGTATTCGCACACGTTTCTACAGCGATGTATATATATACAGAGCTCTATCAAGCCTCAGTCTTCAGCTCCTTTGCGATTCCCGCCGCGATCCAGTCCGCGATGGCCATGTTTGTAATCATCGGGTTGACACCGCTCGCGCTCGGGAACACGCTCGCGTCTGCCACAAATAGGTTCTCCGTACCCCAGACGTGTCCTTTAGGCCCCACGACACCCTCGTCCTCGTTCGGCGCCATCCTGCACGTGCCCATCTGGTGCGCAGAAGAAAAGATGGCCACGGGAGGCGCGTTGCCCACCTTTCTGACCTCCTCCAACCAAGCGTTGAACTTGGGGTCGTTGACGCCATCGAGCGTGCCGTCATGCTCGAGCCCGTTCTCGTGAGAGGACGACGAGAGGTCGGCCATGGACTTCTCGGGCGGCTCGGCGTGGTCTTCCTTGACAAAAGGCGCAAGACCGGGGAAGAAGGCGTGGATCTCGGACGCGCCTTCGACATAACATATCTTGGCAAGAGCGATGACGCCCTCGAGGGTGTTGGCGCGGTCAAAGTCTGACACGACATAGTCGATGCGCGGGCGGCCGGTGATGGGATCCGGGTATACGCGGCCCGGGTCGCGGTCGCGGGTCAGGGAGATGAAGGCGCCAAAGTGGCGGAAACGGAGTTCTGCCATCTTTGCGGCAAGCCCACTCTGCCAGGGCATGCTTGCGAGGATCGCGTAGGGCTGCAATCATGTAAGTGGCCGTCCAGGGAGGGTATTGGAATACGTACGATCATGCAGGTTGGTTCAAGCTTCACACCGTGGCCTGCCTTATCGAGATCTTCAAACGTAGAGCAGTAGCTTGTGATGATGCCGCCTGCTTGTGTTAGTATCCGGCGTACGATTTGACGTGTTTACGACCTACCCTCCCATGGCTTCGCATCCTCCTTCCAGTATCCGCCCACAAAGTTGCAGGGATGAACATAAAGGTTGCGCCCAATGTGTCGGTTCTAGCACGCGGTCAGCAGGACGGACTTTAGCTTGAGAAACCACGACTTACAGTGAGACCGCTCCTCAGCAACACGAGAGGACTCGACACGGAACCGGCGGACACGATGACCTTCTTGGCCTTGATGATCACCTGCCTCGTGGTTCTCTGCTCCACTGGCGTGCTGACGTTTCCGTTGGAATCCCTCGAAACCCACTTTCCGACCACACCTGTCGCGCGCTTCGAGCCTGTAGAGTCGTCGAAAGTGACCTTTTCGACCTCAAATCCTTCAATGAACTTGGCGCCCGACGCCGCCGCCGCTGGAAGCCAGCTGACGGTGGGACCCTGCTTCTCCGTCGATCCACAGCCGAGGTGGCACTGGCCACAGTAGTGCTCCGCGCCGCCGGTGTTTTGCGGGGCCGTGGCCGCGTGCCACCCGAGCTTCCGGGATCCATCGAGCAGTACCTTGTTGCGATGGTTGTGCCTAACCTTGTCGGCGCTGACGCCCATGAAGTCGCATACCTTGTCCAATGAGTTTTGGAATTGCGGCGAGGTGAAGAAGGGCAGGCCGCGCTGCTCAGACCACTCCTTTCTCACAAAGCCCTGAGTCTGCAAACTGACACTCCAGTTGACGGTGCCTCCGCCTCCCCAGCAGCTTCCGGCGACCATGTTGAGGCAGTTGTCATCGCTGGTGATGAAGCCGCCGTTCTCGTACAGGTACTGGCACCCCGCGTCCTGAGTCATGGGAAGCTGCGAAGGCGGGAAGTAGTACGACTTGTCCACGACAAGCACCTTGTGGCCCGCCTCAGACAGGACCTTGGCAGCAACGGCGCCTCCGCAGCCGGAGCCAACAATGACGACGTCTGTCTCGACGATGGCCGGTGAGGCTGACGAGTCAAATTGCATGAAATTGAAGTCGAAGCCCTCGCCATGCGTCTGGAAGTCAGGCATGTCGGTGTAGTCAGTCAGTTCTCTGAACAGAGGACTGGTCTGCACGGCGCACTTCTGGGCCAGCAGACATAGTGACTTTGACAAGACGCGGATAGTCGGCACTCTGGAGGTCTGCCACGCCTGGAGCATCCTCTCACGAACGTAGAGCGGTTGCTGGTTGGCCGGGGTCCAGTACCCCGTGAGAAATAAGGTACCGGTACGGGTTCTGTCATTCAGTCAGCCCAGTTCGTGCATTCAAAACCGTTCAGGGTAGGACGGGTGATTCGCCACATACCCCAACGCAGCCATTGCACCACCCAGCGTTTTCTGGGCAGCACTGGGCAGCGCGGCCAGGGTTCTCGTGACGCTCTCGATAAACTTGGGTTCCTTCGCGGGACAGTGTGCTAGGTACTCCTGAAACTTCTCCTCTGACGGGGGGTTCTTCATAGTATTCTGGACCAGCTGGAGAGCCTGGGCATATTCGGCCTCAGACACTCGGACCTGGTTCGTTTTGTCTGAGAGGGTCGCGGGCCGCGCGATGGACGGCAACGCCGCCTCGAGTAAGGAAAACAGAACGCTCCATTGCGTCTCGTTCCAGAAATCAGCGGTCGGCAGCACCGGAAGCTCAAGCTTGGAGACCTCTTCCGGCAAACCCATCGTGAACAAGTACGGCAGTGTTGATGGCAGTGAAAACAATCGTCTGGTGGTACACGGATACAACGGTAAAGAGACCTATCGATTGAGGGGGTTGACGTGCAGTAGAGTTGCAAACGATCGGGTGAGGGGGAGCTTGGGATAAGGTATACTTTCAGTGACATGAGCGAGGGAAAGCACCTCGGAAGCTCATGATCGACTGATGCTGGGCTGTGTGGGAGCAAAGAGACGTCGTTGGTTCCCCCCTGCTGCTCGCATGGTGGTCCTGCAGGGGTGCGTGTTTCCCATGGATGCGGGGTCTGTGCAATGAGGCGTCCAGCCTCCATTTCATCGCGTCTGCTTGCTTGCTTCTCCCAGCCGTAATGCCTAGGCCCAATCCGGGATGCTTGCAAGAGGTCAAAGAGCTTGCTGTCGCTAGAATTGGCGGGTCACTCTAGAATCCATCCTAGCTTCTGAAATGGCTCTGAGTGATTGTCTTGGAGTTCTGCACAAACACTTCACACCAACATTGGTTGACGGAGCTGTCAGAACAGATGTGCAGGCGGGGTGCAGCAATGGCGCGGCACTTGGGTGCATGCAACCTCACGGCAGCTTGTTAGTGCGAGTAAGAGAAGCTGAGTCGAGCTGATCGTGCGGGGAACGGAGCCGGAGCCGGCTTGAGTGGGAGGCCGAGAGCCCAGCTAATGTGACAGAGAGCACCTCAATGCGATCGACAAGATGCACCAGAGGTACTGAAGTGAAATACCGGACGCCCGACGCGGGACCGGCCGACTGCTGAAGGGTTGAAATGACTAGAGCGCGGCTGCAACGCATGTTTGCTGGTGTCTTGCGAGGAACGCATTGGTTTCAAAACGACACAGCCGCGCAGCTGAGAGCCGGGCTGTCGGGAATCTGACTCCAGACAACCTTCAATGGGCAGATCTGGCAGTGGTTCGAGGTTGCGCCAACAGGAAGATGCCGGGTCGGCCGATCGTACGTTGCTATGCCTGTGGTGAGATTCAAGATCCTGTGGGGCAGATCGATGATGCAAGTTGCTGGGCCGGGCAAGGCTCAACCTCGGCTCGCATGGACATTACAGACCTGGAAATGCTCATGATTCTACAATCGTCTGCCAGTCAGCCGAACCTGCTCGTCCGTTGCTTGATGTATGCTTCATCGAAACCATGAGCAACATTCGACGTCGCAGCCTTCCGTGCGACACGGCCAGCCGCTGGAAGGTTCCGGACGCCATACGGAGTCCATTCTCAGTTCGTTTCTCCCGAAGGCGCAGGCTGCGCTTGCGGGATTACGGGCATCGCGCAGACACTCATCCCGGCCAGATTGGCCATCTCCGTGTCTGACAGCTCGCTAGCAAGCCGGCGCTACGGGCAATCTCGCCGGACACTAGGCCTTGGGTCCGGGCCGGCGACGGGACCGTCAGGACAGCCTAGACCAGTGGTCCGGGTCTGCCACTCGGTAGCGCATCGGCTTGCCGTTCAGCATCGCCAAGGGGTCTGCCAATCCGGTCGAGCGGACCAGACAGGCCATGGCAGGCAAGCAGACGCAAGCCCGACGGCGGGCAGGGTGTCAGTGGCCAAATGCCAGATTGGCTTCCCCTCTAACGGACTGCAGACGTCCAGTGGAATTTTTCAGGGTCCAATGGCGGGTCCAGCATCCGTCTACAGGGGGCGGGGTGTCATCTGGCGATGGGCGGTCTGGCGGCCAAGAGCGTTCAAAACGGAAGTTGGGGCCGCGTTTGCCTCTGAAGGCCGAATTTGTTGGGAAAAATCGTCAAGAGCGTCTGGAAAATGCATGTGAGAGTCGATCTGCGCAGAAAATTGTTGACCGTTCTGCGAGCACACGCGCAAGCTCCTTCCTGGTAGTATCCGTTTTCCGGGCTGTTGGCAGTTGCGAACATCGGAGTTTGCGGGGTGGTTGGCTCTCGGTGGAGTGCACGACTTGAATGTGTCGCCCATTTGCAGTCGAATGTCTGGTTGGGCGCGGCCGTTGAGTTGCCACCAAGGTGCATTTTTGTATGGTGACATGCTGAGGAACGTGGAGGACGGGAGAGGCGCTTGAATGCCCGTCCCGTGCATTCCGGCCGAGTGTACTGGACCAAGTCCGACTTGACGGCCGTCGTCATTGGCATGATCGCAAACCGCGTGGAAGAGTCTGCTTCGCAACCCGGTCGCTCACATGCTTATCGGAGCGTCTGAAGCGATTTCGTGATGCTCGATAAGAGGGTCCTCCCGCAAAAGGCCTGCAATCAAGAGAGAAAAATCTGTGATACGAAGCAAGACGATGGGCAGAATCGGGGATAGCGCTCCCCAACAAAATGGACGCAGGTCGGGTAGCCAGGGCCCACGGCGGATGGACTGTCGATAGTTTGCGACGTGGGCTACCTCATGCGCGTTAGCCTGCGAGACAGCAGTTGGGTGAGGGCACTATCATTTTCTCCGTAAAGATACACGACCCGCACGCGAGGATCCCACCAGGAACCAGGGGCATCCGCCCAGGCTGAGCTTCCAGAAGGGAGTGGGTGACAACGGGTCCCTGGCAGCCGACGTCTCTCCAGAATGCGCGTTGCACGCCGTTGCGAGTGCGTCGCTTGTGCTTGACAAGTTTTCCCTCCTTTGCTCAAGTGACAAGCCGGAGCTCCCGACGGCAGTTCGTGCCAGGCAGATAGGGCACAGGAGCATCTCATCACGATCTCGTAGTGTCGCATAATGTCAGAAGAAGCGTGGCCAGAGAGCACTGACTGGCCTGGACTGCAGACTGGCGCGGGTTGGTGGTCAAACAATGGCCTTGTCGACGATTGGGCCGAACAGATGCTCCTAGTGTACGTAGCATATCCTTTCCTGCGGCAGGCGGCTCCCGAATTAGAGTTGGAGCTGGTGACCAAAGCTCCCAATGCAAGTCGACACCGTTGTCGGAAAGGGAAATGGGCTTTGTTGGCGCCTCGTTCTCGTGGTAGAGGAGAGCCACATTGAAAGAAGAGGCATCCATGTCGCAGCTGATCCAACCGTTTCAGTCAGCAAATTGGCAGCAACGCAAAGGTAATATCACTTGGACGGTGCTGATGCTGGTGTAGGCAGTTTTGCTCCGAGGCAAGCCTGAAGTCGACTCTTGGTGTTGCTCGGGCCCTGTTGCGAAATGTTGCCCCAGACGGACAGGGTAGATTTCGAGCAAAGAACGACCCATGATACCTTGTCAGAAAGAAGAGAGGAGACAAGAGAAGGCAAGGATGATGTCGAGAGCCGAGGCAAGTGAGGTTCAGGGAGTCGATCTTGGGTTCGAGATGGATCCGTCTGCCCAAGGGCAGGGGGTTTGGGAGTTCCTCAAGCCCCATGCGTTAACAGCAACGGCGTCTGGAAGGCGGCGCCCTTTGTCCGGAGTCGAGGTATCCGTGGATTGGTGGTGTTAATCATGTGCTTCCATTGCTCAACAATCGTCAGCCAGGACAAGGTATCCGTCTCTGCATGCTGCTTGGCGGACCACTCCCATCGAATGGCGGGGCCGATGTTCAGTGGTGGAATCCACACAGAGTAGCACCTCCCGCGGCCACCCGACAAGGCGGGCAAGCGCGCACGAGGGACTTGCGGCATCAGGAAGGCGATGTGCTGCTGCTCTTTCCTGTTGGATTTGGATGTGGTTCGTACCTTCGGAGTGTGTGTTCGTACCTACCTACCTCAACTGCGCACTTTCATCATTCGTACGGATAGCTGGCTGTTCCTTCTTCCCCTTACATGGGCGAGAGAAGTACGTACCATTCGTCCGTTAGTTTGGACTGACGATACCTACCCACCAACTAAAGTACACCCAAAGTATCCAGACCTGAGAACTTTCCCATGGCATTGAGACGGCACAAGCACCGACTTACTGCATAGTATGCCCGCGAGATGCAGCATTTACGGATGCCCAGGTTGCCTTTGCCTCCGCCTCTGCCTTGCCGCGGCGTGCTTGACATGCTTGACATCAGCCCGTTGCGCTCCGACCCCAGCATTAAATATGACTAAAGCTTGATGAGCAGCGAGACTAAACCTCTCCCATCATGTCCACTTTCCTCGTCGTCACCGCACCCACGCCAAAAATCCAATCAAGCTAATGGCACTGCAGATACGTGACGAGGAGGGGAGGAGCCGCCTGGCCTACATAGTACCTAACGTAAGGTAGCACACCCAGCATATCCACTTCCACTTGCACGTCCACGTCAAAAAAAGTTGCAAGGCCTGCACACTCTAAGCACATCCCATCCGTCTTGATCCCAGTCTCCGTCCCCGTCCATGCCCACACACCACCACACACTCTCTCACACGCCCAGCAGTCGTTGTCCCAACTCCAGCTCAAGCTCCAGTGTTCCAGCTCCGGTCCAGAAAACCACTCTTCCCCTTCCCCATATTAAGACCTCGAGGATCCCCTCGCTTGGACCTTGCCGGTTGCTCTGCTACTTCTTCCTCCTCCCCATCCTCCTCTTCTCTCTTTTGAAGACTCTCCATCTGCAACTTTGACAGACAAAGCACCATCTGCGCCATTGGGTCAGCAAGATCTTGTCTGCAAAAGAGCTTCAACGTGCTTGAATACAGCTCTCCCCACTCCTCCATTCTTGTTCGAGTTCACCCACGTCTCCCACCGTCACCGAGTCGAGTCGTCGTCGGAGCCTCACATTCCACCATCCAGCAGCTCTGCAGCGGTCGCGTGCTGAGATACCTTCCTCGAAAAACGAGCTTCTGTCTCATTTGCTGAGACGATTCAGAATCCCCAACGCCCGAGCGAACAGCGGGACCGCCACTTTTTTTGAACCGAGGCTCTCAATTGGTCAATCCCCCACCATGGCCGGCATCACCGTGCTCAGCGAGCTCCCGTCCCCCTCGCTCTTCCAGTTCCCTCCGGACGGCGCCCACATGGCAATCCCCCCGCCGCTCCCGGGTTCCATCGCCGCCGCGCCCCCCTTCGAGATCCCCGACCACATCTTTTCCGCCGCCCTCGACCCCAAGGTGCCCATCACCATTGCCGCCCTCTACGCCGTCACCATCAAGCTGTTGAACAAGTACAACCAGTCCACTGGTCGCAAACCCTGGGCAATCAGCAAGACGAAGCCCTTCTTCGCCTTTGTCGTTTTGCACAATGTCTTCCTCGCCGTCTACTCGGCCTGGACCTTCTGGGGCATGCTGGGAGGCATGCGCAGGAGTGTCGTGAGCCCCTTCGGCCCCAACGGCCTGGCTGCCACCGCCGACAGCTTCTGCCAGCTCAACGGTAACGGCGGCTTCGGCGCCGCCACTGTCTACAACGAGACCGTCGGTTTCTGGTCCAGCTTGACCGGCCAGTCTGCGCTCGGCTTCGACGGTCGCCCGAGCCGCACTTCCACGGGCAGAATCTGGAACGAGGGCCTCGCCTTCTACGGCTGGATCTTCTACCTGAGCAAGTTCTACGAGGTTCTCGACACCTTCATCATCCTGGCCAAGGGCAAGCTCAGCTCTACCCTCCAGACCTACCACCACGCTGGCGCCATGATGTGCATGTGGGCCGGTATCCGCTACATGTCTGCTCCCATCTGGATGTTTGTCCTCGTCAACTCCTTCATCCACGCCATGATGGTAAGTCTGCGCGGGCCTGTTCTTTGATGAGAGATGCTGACCGTACCCAGTACACCTACTACACTATCACCGCCTTCAACATCCGCGTCCCCATGGCGATCAAGCGAACCCTCACCACTATGCAGATTACCCAGTTTCTCGTCGGCGCTTCGTACGCCATGCTTCACTCCTTCGTGTCTTACACCGTTCCCGTGACCGTCTACACTCCCAAGAAGGCCGCCGAGGCCGCCGCCTCTGAGGCCATCACCAGCACCGCTGCCGAGGCCGCTACCACTGCCGCCGCCGGTGCCTTTGAGGGTCTCAAGAACATGGTCTTTGGCGCTTCCGCCAAGGTCGCCGAGGAGGCCGCGGGCGCGTCCGCCGCCGCTGCCGCTGCTGCCCCTCCCCAGCCCGGCTTCATCGCCGAGACTGTCTACGTCACCCAGCCGTGCATCACCACCAGCGGGGAGACCTTTGCCATCTGGCTCAACGTCTTCTACCTTGCCCCTCTCACCTACTTGTTTGTCATGTTCTTCATCCGCAGCTACCTCCGCCGCAGCAGCGCCGAGTCTGCCAAGGGCAAGGGCAAGGTCCGCCGGGAGAGCAACGTCACCCTGGCCGAGAAGGCCGGCTGGGATGCCGCCCGCGACGTCAACCGCGAGATCTACAACGGCTCCACCGAGTACGCCGTCGAGGGCAGCCCGCGCCGCGGCGCCGGCAAGACCAACAACAAGGCCCGTGCCTGATTGTGTTGGGAGAAGTGATGCGAACGGGTGCGTAATGGGACACATGAGGGTTACTGTGGAGGAAAGTCGGACTGAGAGGGCGGGATTTGGGACGGCGGCATGGTCATACTTATCTGGCGTTCTGAGCAGGGAAAATATTTGGGGTAAAGCATTTGCATAGCCCGGAGCGCTCGTTATCTAGTCTTAACCGTCTAGAGCCTTGCATTTTATCGCATGGGGTACGTGGGCAGTCGGCCGTGATGCGGCAGATGTATATATACATTTAGTACCCAATCTGGTTCTCCAACTATGCCTTGTGTCTGAGTTGCGACTTTGAATGATACGCATTGGAGATTGGGTCTCAACGGAAAGTGAGACATGGTGGGGGACGTTGCCGGACCGGGTTGAAGCCCCGATGCGGCGGCGGCCCGGTGCGAGGTCGGAGACGGCGACAATGTGGATACTCGGCTCTCGGAGGAGGATGTCGACGTCGAACGGCCCGTGAGGCGTCTGTTGTGTTGCTGACGGATGCAGTAACTAAGGTAATGTACGTGCACACCCGCTCGACAGTCTGCACCCCCAAAGCTTCCTACTTGGTACTCTTGACTCACAAACGCCACCTGATGTATATTGAGAGCAAGACACAAGCTGTTGTAAGCCTCTTCAACCGACATTGTCAGTCACATCCATCCTTCTCGCCTCCGGCGGGCCTGGCTTTACCAGAGACTTCTCTTCAAGGTCACCCGGAGCAAGCCCGCGCGCGAAGTTGTGACTCCTCCACCGGAACATGACTGAGCCACGGCACGGACTTTTGGAATAAGGCCAGCGACGGATTTAGGCTTGCGGGGGCATTGTTGCTTCTTTGCACGCCCACTCGTGCTGCCATCGTGAGGTTGGTTCACACGGACTGGTGGGCTATGCCGGGGGGTACAGCAGCAGCAGCAGCAGCAGACATGTAGCAGCGCAACATCAGCAGCAGCGCGTTGACATGTGCGCTCGCGCGAGTGTGTGTGTGTACGTCCGAGCCCCGGTTCGTCCAGCGTCGCGTGGTGCGTAGGACGCGGGGTGCCGTCGTCGTCGTCGTCGTTAGGCTAAGGTAGCGTACATAGCTTCGCGACGTTATTCCCTTGTTCCCGGCGGCGACTGCGTCAACTCGGCCGGTCAGCTCCCGCTGCTCCCTCCGGCCTGACTGTCTCTGCCTGAGAAGCATGAGCCTCAGAACCTCGGAGCGGTGTATCATACGCTCTCCCGGTGATGACCCTGTCATGCCCATTCCGTCTCGAGGCCCCTCTCTCCCTTCCCTTCGTGATGCGAACAAGTTGAGCTGACAAGACGTCTTTGAGACTCACCACCGGAGACCGCAAATGTTACACAAGCCTAGCCACTCGACATCGCCGGCAGAGCACTCGCGCTCGTATGAATCACGACGCGGTGTGTGTCACTCACCCACAGCATCCGCCGCAGACGACGACAACAATGACTACCGCACACATTCGCCGCAAGATCCTACCCCTCCAGGATCCCGAGCTAAATCCAACCTACGCTCACTGGACTGGACCTGGGGTAGGACGGGGAGGGGTGACAACTGGCAGGACACAGAGAGAGAGAGAGAGAGGTAAGAAAGAAGCCAGCCACTAGGCTAGCCTCGGCTCAAGGATGACCACCCACTCACACTACGCATATTTACAGCCATACACACACCTCAAACCAGTCATTCGGTCGCGCTTGTTAAAGACTTGCCTTGTCGGGGAATGCCGAAAGACACGGATCGGTGAGCAAGAAACTTCGGACCGCGTCTGGGTCGCTGATGAGGTATCGTGAACACACAAGAAGAAGCCCACCGGTCCAACCACCACAGTCACAAGTCAAGGTTTCGCAAAGGTGGAACTTTGTGTGGGTGCAAACAATGGTATTTCGTTCTTTCTATCATGCGGGGTACTCCAAGGCTGGGAAGGGCTGGACGTGGCCCATCGTGCGCGACAAGGCTGCGCTGCCGTCCGTCCGGGTTGTTGACCCTTTCCTCCTTCCCCCCCTCTCTAGCTCGATCCCTCATCCTATATCATTTCCACGCCATCGACCAATAGGTGAGGCCAACTCTAAATACACAACGCCGATCCATGAAGGTGTTCGGCCGACCCGTCTCGTCTTCCCGCCTCGTCACCCGAGTGGTTCATAGGAAGGAAGCGGAACGCCCGGCCATCACATCTGGGGTATAGACACCTCCATGAAGTATGCCGCCAAACTCCGTTGAAAAGGAGGGCCTGATTAGAGCCAATGTATGAGTTCCATAAAACGAGCCGTTCCAATACTGTCAAAAAAAGACGACAAGCCAAATTCCAAGCTTGATATCCTGCCAACGCCACGCTTAAATGCAAAACGAAGCCATGCCAAATCGGTGAGGTGTAGAAACCGGTAGGGCGTTCTAAGTGCGGATCGGATGTGATAATGTTGGCGCGTATGCGCAGTCCATTAGTTGGGTATTGTTGTTGTAGTGGTGGTGTTTGGTATCGTTGGGGTGGTTGATGAGAATCTCCACCGCCGTTTGTAAGTCTATGAGTCTATTGTGTTCGCTCTTCGTAAAGGCCGTGAATCGTGATCCGTCTTTTGCTTCGCGCCCTCATATTTCTGTTCCTCTCCGTATGTGCCGTGCTGGGCCGAGCCCTTCAGAAAGTGCTCCAGTTCCAGTCGCGCGGCACGCTGGCAGCGACTTCGGGGCCCTTGGTGGGAGCCAGGAGGCCCGGTGTCGTGGGGACGATGGGGCTCGCGACGATGGGGCTGGTCGGGGTGGTGCTGGTAGAGTCGGAGCTCTGATCGCTTCCGCTGCGGCTGCCGTTACGGCTCATCCATACCTTAAATTCGGTGAAGCAGTGGAAGCAGACGCGGGACTTGGCTGTTGCGCGGGGGTTGAACTCGCAGTCCTCGTCGAGGGGGATGTATTCGATAGAGTGAGGTCCGCAGAAGATGTTGCCGCAGCGGCGGCAGTGGTGGCGGCGGTTGAATGCGCTGAAGTTGCGCTTGCAGGTCGGGTCGTCGCACACGGTGGACTCGGTGTCGGGCTGTGCAGTGTTGTTAGCATCCGCAGTCTCGCAGGGCCATGCAGTGCGCCGTCGTGTGAACTTACCTTCCAGTGCTTGCGTGTAGGCTCGCCGGTAACCTCGGGGAACAGCTCGGGGTCCAGGTCGAGGTCCATGACCTTGCCGCTGTCGCCGGTGGAGCGACGCGCCAGCTTGGAGCCGATGATGCTGAAGCCGGGCAGGCTGATGAAGCTGCTGTTGGTGCGGCGCAGGCAGAGCAGGTCCTCGCCGTCGAGGTCCTCGGCCTTGGGGGTCCGCGGCTTCTTGGAGTGGTGGTGGTTGGGGCGGAGGACGGCGGGCATGTAGACAGGGCGGACCGACTCGGTCAAGCACGACTTGGGAGAGGTCGGTGAGCCTTCGTGAGGAGTGCTGAGGGGGGAGATGCGCTGGCCAAAGGGTCGCGGCGCGGTCTGGAAAGACTGAGATCTCGTGTGGCCAAAGTCAGGGCGATGCTGAGGCGCGTAGAAAGCGGCGGGGCCGCGCTGGTCGGCGAGGGTAGGCATTATGAGGTCGGCGGCCATGGTGTGTTGATGATACTCGGTGGTGTAAGTAATGCTGTAGAGAATAAACCGAGCGTGGGATGGCGGCGGTTGGCGCTAATTAACGTAATCCAAGGATGCGCGTGGTGTAGGAATGCAGAGTGCGGAATGCGAGCGTGTCGCAATGTATGAATGGCGCGAGGGTGGTGATTAAGAAGAGGCGGAGGCGTTGGGTCTCGTGTTATCGATGCTTCGAGGAAGGACCGGGTCTCAGTGTACCGTGGTAGCAAGCTTGGCCGCAAACGTCGACAAAAGTATACTTCGTCGTTGTGTGTCGTGGACGAGGCGGAGATGTGCTTGATCAACCAGATGGATTCCCTTTGGTTGTTGGTTTTCGGTAGAAGGAGAAAAGTGTAGATGTGA
>JABGLZ010000799.1:4086-49659 GCA_014705045.1 Colletotrichum theobromicola
GGGGATTGGAAGGATGGAAAAGTTGCAGCAACGCGGCAAGCCAGTCAGCGAAGGCCTAGACCTCTGCGAGTCGGAATTATTGGCTGCCTTGATACACACGAGCTGCCAGGATCGTTGGGTGAGACAGCAGCGCGCCACCTCGTCTCATCATCAACGCCTCTTGGGCAGATGAGAAGACAGAAAGTGCGCGAGCACAACATTGCACAGCACAGCAGAATCCCCGCGGAAACCAGCGCCTGGAGATGTCACGCTTGTCAGCCGACCGGTCGCGGGGTGAAAACGGTCCAGAAGGCAGCAAAGGGCCCAGCCAGTAGCACGGGCCCCTGCCTCATGGCCACTTGGGCTCGCGCTCAGCGACTGGTCCATCTGTGCTCATACATAAGCCTCCGTCTCAACTTGTTTGAGTTGTATTAAGGCCCGGAGTCAGATAATGAGGGGAAAGGGCAATCCAGAAAACCCCTCAGAGACTGTTGGTCCAACAGCAACCGATCGTCGTCAAGTGCGACTGTGACACGCGGAAAAAGAAGCGTGCAAGCAGCCGGTCAATCAACCAGTCGCCATCTCGAGATGTCTATTCGCTGGCTCGCTGTTTGGTGTGGGATGAGTAGGGGGCACGAAGGATCCCGAGCACATCGCGACTCATGCGTCTTTTCGGACCGCGGAACCAGACGATGCAGTTCCGCCGAGATGATATGGTCGCTGTGAAGATCACCACAGCTGTGAACGGCTGCGTCCGAATATGCAGATCAGACTGCAAGGTGATGCCAGCTCCGACTTGCGCCCTTATCTCTTCACACCTTGCGACCCATGCAGCGCGTGATCTGAGCGCCATCTAATGCAGCCGAAAGGGATGAAGCAGAAATAAGGGTCTCGCAGAAGAAAGCTGACGATACCTAGGACGATTCTCAGCTCGTGTCAGACTGTGTTGTATTTTCTTCTTCCCTCCAGTTCAACCACATGGTTGGGTGCGATTAACTGCAGTTTGAGTCAGTCCCTGATCGACAGGTTCAGCCATGAACGCGCGTCAGAAGCTCGCCAATCGCACGAGATGCGTGGCGAAGCCATTGCCAAAGGGCCCTAGACAAGATTTGGAGAATCTCTTGTGATCACCGTGTCTAAGCAGCGCCGGCGCCGCCCCGCCAAGAGGAGCACCTCAGAGAACGTACAGAGAGAACGGACAGACAGAAGGCATGCCGAGAGAGCTCCGCCCAACGGCCGGGGGTGGGCCCCGTCCCGTCCGCTGCATCAGCCGGGATTCATCCGTTCATCCCGGAGGCGAAAAAGCCGTGCGACGGCGGAAGAAGCCGCAATACATCATCTGAAGATGTTGACATTTCCAGTAAGATTCATCCGCCGAAAGGCTCGGCTCATTCTGGAATACTCGGGACCGAATGGCTAATTGGAGTAGATTGACATCATCACTGTGGCTGAGCCCTTGAGGGTATTGCTGTTTGCCCCTCGCATCGAACATGACCAGTCGAACTTTATCAGACGACTATTTTGGGCTGCGATAGTGACGCGTCGAGCTCTTCGAGTCGCGTTCGCCTTGAGGTCGTCGAACGGCAGGTTCCGCGTCGTCGTCATTCACTTGGAGTGATCTTTCGGGTACGCGGTCAGCGCTTGGTATCCGCATGCCGGTTGCAGATTGCCTCTCGTTGTCGGGATAACCAAGAACGATGCCGACGCCGTTTGTTGACAAGATCGACAATGTTGTATTTCTTTGGCAAAGGGGAGTGAATTGTCTTGCCGTGGATTGGCAGCCAAGAGTCTTTGCTGATCGGTGCCAGTTCGAAACCTCCAGCAGAAAACATCCGACGATCTGGCATCTGTGCTCCTGCCGATCACGCAGATTTCTCCACTGCTTCGCGTGAAGTTGCGCCATTTTCTCAGAAGTGAGTTTGATCACGGTGCCAGATCATGGGCGCACTTTGACAAGCGCCACCTTGGCGTGGGTTTTCGGGCAATAACACGGTCTTTCGGACCCGATCCTTCGACAGCAGGCACAGCGTCACTGTCCGGCGATCTCCCGTCCCCAGACGCCGACCCCGCCAATGTCTGCCGCGTTGTTGACGTGTCGAGGTGCCCTGAGCAGCAAGTCGACGGCCGTCTCGCGCCGAAACTTTGGCATAGCCACAGCCGTTTGAAGGGCCGGTGATGAGGTGCGGCAGCCGCTTCGTCACTTGCCACCTTTTGTCAAACGCTTCTGCCTGCCTCCGCCTCGAAGAGAAGAAAACCTTGAAGCCAGCATGCCGCGAATATTTCGAGGCCGCTTAGCAAGCACAGGGTTGTCAATTGCCTCACATCAGTTTTCGGGTATACGCGATTATCGTGAGTGCCCCGACCATCTCTAGCATCGCCGTCGTTGGTGCAGCTGCCGTCATCGTCGTCGCCCCTGTCATTTCTATTGTCGCTATTGTTGTCCTCCTGTTCTCGCGATGGTGAACCCTGTTCTCAATTTCGAAACAACATGGCAGCCTTTTCATCGCAGTAGGTAGGTATTCGAACCGGCTGTAACTGAGTTAGATTGTATCCTCGCAATACCGAGAGCAAACCACGTGCCAGATCGACCTCAACGGCAGAGAAAACCAGAGGTAGCATGTGAGCGACATATTGCATCTCGGCCAGCGGTCTGGACCGGTCGATGGGAGGAGACCCAGACGCAGACCCAGAGAGGGACCGGGATCTCGGTTGGTGGCGGTTTTCGGAGTGCATTCCACCACTGGCGAGTCGTGCGCAACGAGACCTGGTATCCGTATTGAAGCTCATCGTGAGGTCGCCAGCTGCATCATTCGTAGAATCGTGATGGATGAAGACGAATCGCTTCACGTCGCGATAGACTCCCTCTGTGTCGCGTAGTTGGATGACAAAGGGTGCCATTTGTGCAGGTGGACGGTTTGGGGATGACGGGTTTCTGATCAAATTATGACGCAAGCGGCAGGAAGCTACCAAGGGAGACCGCCTTCCCTGAGGTAAGAAGAGTAGATACCTTGGATGGCACGTTGCAGCTGCACTGTGCGACGGCGCTATGTCCAACTGCTGGAATCGCATTTCCAGGGCCCATGTGATGGAAATCTGCCCCCCTGAGTCGCGATTTCCCGATGCGTCGAGCAAAATTTGCCACTTTGATCTGCACAGTGTAAAGGTAGTGAAGGCACATAAGGTAGGTAGCCGAAGCAGCTGCTTCCCTGCTCGTGCTCCACGTCCAGCTTCAGCAATTGGATGCCAGGCGCATGCCCACTGGGAAAATGCCCCATGAAACCAGGACTGCATTTTGCTGAATCTCGATGGCCATGGTTTAAGCGTGAGAGACTTCGGAAATGGCCCACCCTCTCCTTCTTACCCTGCGAAAAAACCGTCCGATAATGCAAAGCTGCCAAACCAACCTTTTTCTTGCCCGCCATCTTGTCGTCCTGCTAAGTAGTCCTGCAACTATCGTCTCTATCGTCCCTATCGTGTTGTGTCATCTCGCCGTCCTGCTCACAGACTTTCCCGAGCCTTCCAGCACCAGCATCCCCAAAGTCAGCAGCCTGTTTCTCCAACATTTCCATCCATCGCCAGTCTCCATTTGCAGTCGCGACAGGGTACCACCCGGCATTCTCAGCTGATGGTCTAGACCCGGCCATATCGGATTTGTCCATTTACCATCACCCACGAGAGACGGCACGGCACACACACACAAGGCCGGCTCCCATGCCATTTTGCAATTTGCCATCCGAATCCCCAATTTTCCGACCCGCCATCGCGATTGTTTGCCGCCAAGCGCAAGCGTCCCCTCCTCCCCTCCCTTCCGACTCCTCGTTTTCGACCTCACCTGAAGCCCGCCCCGCGATCCAGACCACGCCACCACATCGCATACCTCACGCTGACCGACAACACGCTGCCGCCCATCGTCCTGCATCCCGCGCCGAACAATCTGTCACCTGTCTCGACCATTTCATCACCCTGCATCGGTCCACGCCCTCGCCCTGGCTGACTTGAGGCTCCAAGAGGGAGGGCCCAATCGCTATCTCCGACCATGGTTGGTGGCAAATCCACCAAAGCCTCAATCGAGTCCGCACGCGAGCGCGAAACCTTCAGGTCAGCACTTAACAATAACCTCGTGCTTTGCTTTGCTTTGCTTTGCCTAGCTTTGTGAGCCCCATACTAATGCTGCCGCAGATACGATACAACCCTCATCTCCGCTTCGCGCAAGAACGACCCTACCAATCTTATCCCTCCATCCGACCTACGAGCTTCTTCTGATGCCTCTCTCACTGCCTTCGCCCAGCTGGGCGCATTGCGCATGGGTGCCTCTCGCGCCCTGATTTCCTTATTCGATAGCAAGTACCAATACGTTGTCGCCGAAGCCACTCCCAATCTACTTCTGGCCCCGAATGCGACGCCCGACTCGGATGACGGAGAGAAGCTTTGGCTTTGCGGTACGGCTCTCCCTCGCGCCCACGGCATATGCGAATCCGTACTCGCCCCACCCGGCGCTGCCGTACGTAAGGCATCTGGCGACGACGCTTTGCCTGTGTCTGTCATATCCGATCTTGCCAACGACCCCAGGTCATCAGAAAAGGCCCATTACAGGGAGTGGCCGCACCCTCGCTTCTATGCCGGCGTACCCATCAAGTCACGCAGAGGTGTCAGCATCGGCGTCTTCTCTGTATGGTCCGACGAGCCGCGACAGGAGTTGGATTCCAAATCCATCCAACTCTTGAGAGGCTTATCAAGAATGGTTACTGATCACCTAGACTCTAAACGTAACGTCGAGAGACATCATCGGGCAGTGAGGATGCTTCGTGGTATCGGGAGCTTTGTCGAAGGGAAATCCACCATGTCGAACCTCGGATCGCAATCTCAAACAAACGATCAGTCTCTCGAGGGGTCCCTGAACCAGAATCAGCAGCGAATCCAGAATCTGAACAAGGCGGAAGCAAGGGAAACCAGCGACGACGATTCCGAGCCTGGTTCTGTTACCCCCTCCCAGGACCCAGGCCGTCGCCACCCGTCATCATCTTCGGATGTTGCGGTCGATAATACATTATCGATGTCGGAGAAGTCGAGCCAAGACAGCCACGAGGAAGGCGTCAACTACATCTTCTCCAAGGCGGCAAACATTATTCGTGAGAGCATTGAGGTCGAGGGTGCATTATTCCTGGATGCTGCGATCGGCTCGTTTGCAGGGTTGGCCACTAAACCGGCTTCTTCTGGAAGCTTCAGCTCTTCGTCGAGTAGTGACGAGCGCAACACCAACAGTGCGCACCCTTCGAGGCAGGCTGGCCTCTCCAGTGTGGTGGATGTCCCTTGTCGCATATTCGGCCACTCCAACTCTTTGACGTCCAGCATCGATCGACAGATAACCTCTAGGAACCAGCGCCAATTTTCAGAGCGTTTTCTGGCAAAGCTGCTTCGTCGGTATCCTACTGGCCGCGTGTTCGCTTTCGACGAGAATGGATCTCTACAGTCATCCGACTTCTCGGAGGAGGACGGGGCGACACCGATTTCCCCACTGGATGTGGCCGAGGAGGAGCTTTCCACGGCGCAGCTGTCTGACCGAACCCGCAAACGAAACAAAAAGCTCCTTTCGCGTCAAAACGAGGCAAAAATGCTCATGACCCTGTTCTCTGGCGCCCGTAGTGTCGCCCTCGTTCCGCTCTGGGACGCTCATAAACAGCGTTGGTATTCGGGCGGTTTCATATACACGAAGACCGCCAATCGCGTTCTTACTATCGAGGGCGAGCTTAGCTATTTGCGAGCCTTTGGTACTGTCATTATGTCAGAAGTCGCGAAGCACAATGCTCGAATGGTAGACAAGGCGAAGTCGGATTTGCTCAGCTCCCTGTCGCACGAGCTTCGTTCGCCATTACACGGCATTCTTCTTGGAGCGGAGTTGATGCAAGACACACCCCTTGATGCCTTCCAAGGAGACGTGTTGCACTCTGTGGAGACGTGCGGGAAAACCTTGCTAGACACGATGGATCATCTCCTTGACTACAGCAAGCTTGGGAACTTTCTGAGACCGACCGCGGGGCGACGGAATAGCACTGCGGGTGTGGAGGATCGTGGGCTTCGCACCGCCCAAAAGACCCACAACATTGAGGCTGGCATGATGTCTCTGAGCCGCAACGTGAATATCGACGTTCTCGCGGAGGAGGTCATCGAGAGTGTGTGCGCTGGCTTCAGCTTTCAGCGATTCGCCGTTTCACGACTGACTGGAAATCGACCATCAGAACATGCTGATATCGACGCTCTGCATAGACTTGACAGCATGCAAGCGCTCGAGAACATGTCATCGGAGAGCAACAAGGGGGGCGATTCTCAGATCTTGCTCGGTGAAGTCTCAGTGACGTACGACGTGAATCCAGCCGCCTCCTGGCGCTTCAACACTCAGCCCGGTGCACTGAGGAGGGTAAGCTGTTCCTCCACCCCTGTTCCTGTTTGGAGAGGGATCAAATGACTAACTGATCCAGATTATTCTCAACATCCTGGGAAATGCACTAAAGTACACCACTCGGGGCTTTATCAATGTCAACGTTCTCCAGATGGAGTCTTCGATAGCAGGGTCGCGTGAAATTCACATTGTGGTCACTGACTCTGGGAAAGGCATGTCCGAGGATTATTTACGGTATCATCTCTACGCACCCTTCCACCAAGAAGACACCCTTTCGGCAGGCACAGGCGTCGGTTTGAGTCTCGTGAAGGAGGTGGTCACTCGCTTGGGCGGGTCGATCCGGGTAGAGAGTAAGGTCAATCGAGGCACCAGAGTCACTGTCAAGTTGCCGCTGGAGCAGGCGGCACCGATATCGCCCAAGACGACCATTCCGAAAACCGTCAACTTTGACGATTTCCGCGCCCAAGTGAGCGAGTTGAAAGGTCTCCGAGTGCGCCTTCTTGGATTCCCAACCGAAATCGGCACAAAGGTTGAGGACGATCTTTCGGCAAACGTGTTGAGCGAGCACGCCTTACTCGAAGGATTATGTCGCGAGTGGCTGCAAATGCACGTCATCGACGAGTCTGCTCTGGACAGACTACTTCCCGATCTTATTCTGGCGACGGAGCGAAATCTTGACCGTCTCCTTTATCAGCGGAGACATCATGGTGTATCCACTCCTGTCGTTGTTGTATGTCGCAATGCACTGATTGCGAGGCAATTGGCGACCTCTCCTAGATTCACAGGCCGACGTGTCGTGTTCGAATTCGTATCTCAGCCGTAAGTTTTGTCGTGCCCGATGTACCGGTTTCAGACTAACAGCACCACAGCATTGGGCCGAGGAAGCTTGCTCGCATTTTGCTGCTGAGCTTCAGGCGTTGGACAAAACTTCAAGCCTCTGTCATCAGGACGCCCACTGCTTTATCACTGGTCAGTGCCGAACCAGGACGTCTGGATGGGCCATCTTCTCCTCCAGGATCGCTAGACGGTCAACCAACGTCAGCCATAAGCACAGAAGCCATCCCCGACAAGACGGAATACTTCGGAGCTGCGGACGTAGCAGCAACACACTGGACGAACACAGTCGAGCAGGTAGAAACCGACGAGGATAGAGCAATGACGTTGCCGGAACGACTAGGTCCCAGGCCGTCGACGCCGACACCTGCCAACCCAGAGCCCAGCCAGTCATCCAACGACAGCGATCGCGATCCAGACTTGTTTCTTCTCGTAGACGACAACGCGATCAATCTGAGGATTCTTTCCGAATATATGAAGAAACTAGGTCACAAGTACACGACAGCAATGGATGGAAAACAGGCCGTCGAAGCTTTCAGAAAGGGCGACGGCCGATACAAGTGCATCTTTATGGACATATCTATGCCCGTTATGGACGGGTTCGAAGCAACTCGCGAGATTCGCGTGTTCGAGACGAGGAAGAACATGCCGAGGTGCCAAGTGTTTGCGCTCACGGGCCTGGCGTCGGCGAGCGCCCAGGAGGAGGCGTTCGCGAGCGGGATCGATTTATTCCTGACGAAGCCTGTGAAGCTGAAGGAACTGAGTAAGATACTACAGACGAGAGACCTTGCGTGATGTATCTACACGAAGGCAGAAATATCGCGGGACGGTGGAAAATAGTCGTTGACAGTTGCTGGCATAGATACCCCATGTGGCAGGCACGTTTACGGGAGTTTTGAGCAAAGGGCGACTGTCGCTTAGGTAAAACGGGAAGAATTTATTGGGGAAGAGAAAGCCTCACGATCTTTCTCGCCAGTTTTCAAAGGCTCAAGAAATCCAAGACATTTACATCTTCAACTCTTTCCTTTCCTTTTGTGTCTCGTGACCCGCTGTCCGGGATCTTTTACCCGGAGATTGCTGGTCTTCCGGATCGGGTCCCGTATCCGGACCCACTTCGGCCCCATTGTGTTTTTCCTCCGTGGGCCGTCGCCAAACCCCCTTTTTCCTTAAGAATGCAGGCGATACCTCCAAGACCAGTGCTTCCTCGCCCCGTCCAGCAGCGCCTCCATATCCTCCACATACTCCTCCATCCCCGTCCCCGTCCCGGCGACAAGCCCGGCCTGCACGCTCTGATACGCCCACGCGCGCGCCTCGTACTCGCGCCCGGCGCCGTTCCACTCGCGCGCGGCGATGGCGTACGCCTTGCACAGGAACGCGTCCAGGCCTTCCTGCCTGTACAGGCTCACGAGTAGCGCGGCCATGGCCGTGGGCTCGGCGGGGGCGATCTCGCGGGTCAAGAGGTACGATTCGAGCATGAGGATCTCGGTTACGCGGTCGTCGGAGAGGTTGGTGAAGTGAGGAGGGGCGCGGCAGTGGGCGCAGGCGCAGTCGAAGCCGAGGGTTTCGCGGGAGTATGTGCGGCGGTGGTGGTGGGTTTGGATAGGGTCGAAGTAGGATATGGTGATTTCCTCGTCCGCGGCGATGGGGCGGACGGAGTGGAGTTTGTGGGCGAGGTGGGCCCAGGACCAGTGCGATGCGGCGTTGGGGCGGCAGCTGTGGTTTATCTTCTGCGGTGGCTGGTCAGTCGAGGAAAGGATGTCGTGTGGTTAACGTTGGAAGGGTTGGGGGGAGCTTACGGATATGTTGGCGTGTACGGCGATCATGCCGAGGTCGGAGTCGTCGTCGACGCCGGGCCAGGAGTCATCGGGTCCTCCGGAGACGCCGTACCCGTTCGTCCAGATCTTTTGCTTCAGGCCCTTTGGGTAAATTCCGATGTACAGCTCGTCGACCGTCCTGCGCGTGGTTTCTGGGAGTTTCTCGATGGCCAGCGCTTGGAGGGATACTCGCGCCTCCTCGGACGCGATGTCTTCGACCCAGTTACGGTCGAGGAAGATGATGGGCGGCTCTTCGGTGATGAGGCTGCTTGCGGGTATGTATTTGGTAGCGAATATGCCCCGGCCTTTGCTCCCGCTGGGTCCCGTTCTGAAGAGCGGTTCGGCGGTGGTCAGGCTGGGATGGTGAGCCGACGCAGAGGATATGGATTTGGCGATGTGGAGGGTGCGTTCGGGGGTCGTTATCACGGTGATGCCCTTCCCGTGGTCGAAGTGCGGGTCTGCGAAGATGCAGTATTGTTTTGAGTGGTTGTCTGACCAGATGCATGTTGGCTGCTGGTCAGACGAGGCGGTGGTGTTAGGAGTTGAAAGATGGATTCCGGGTTGTCCATGAGCGAGAGGGCACAGGGCGCTGTTGTTTGAGTTGATTGTAAGTGCGTGAACACTGATGCCGCTTGTCGGGGTGTAAAGAGGAGATAGATCACTGCAAGAAGCTACTTGGGCGTAACCCCATGCGCTGAGGGCTTTCGCTGGGTGCATTTTGGGACAGATGGAGAAGTTGAAGAAGATGGTAGGAACACAACGACATCGCCTTGTTGGCCGATGGGGATACTTGGAAAAATCCGGCTCTCAGTGATGATCTGAGGAAGGCATTGCATATACCCTCAAAACGTCGGCGTTTTAACGTCCCACTGAACGGTATCCCGCGCGGGGAGCTTCCGTGGATATACTTTGCGGAACTCTTGAAAACTGTCTTTTGTTCTAGTGGAAGTCTTTTACTCAGCTTCAAGAGGAGACTTTTAGTCGAACCTTTGGACTAAGCTCTCGGCCAGAAATTTCCTAAACCGACCTCATGGAAGCCCGTCGAGAGTAATCTTGCAGCTAGGGGCCGTATGCACATTTAGGGGATTATTTAAAGCAACGAACATTACTGTATTATCACGGTGTTCAGCTCAGTTCTCCAAAGCAATATCAAGCAGTATCGCCTACGAAATACACTGAACCGAAATGCATAACATCCTCCTCCTGGCGCTCTCTACGGCAGTTCTCGCGCAGAACGCCGGGATGTGCAGCGACTGTTCACCCCCTAGAGGACCCAATGGGCAGCCGATCATGCATTTTGGCGGTGTCATGGGTGGCGGGGCCTTCGGCGTCCCCATGGCCCCTCCAAATTTGATGCTTCCGCCTATCATGATGGGGATGTTCGGAGGAAGGGGGCGGGGCGGCGGTGGTCGAGGAGGCGGTGGTCGAGGAGGCGGAGGAGGAGATCCGATTATGGAGTCGAATCCGAACCGGGTTCGACCTACGCGAACCCGTCCGAATCGGAAGAATGGGCGGCGTGATGAGGAGAACGATAGATTCGCGTAAGTACATAATGGTCGTATGTGTTTTGATGGCAAGACGTACTGACTGGACGTGTCTTAGGGGGATCCAGCGCCCTAGGGTCCTTGAGAAGAAGGAGATGGAGTGAGATGCTTGATGTCACGGAGTGCCTGAACACATTCTGGATGGTCAGAGGCGCAGAAATCATTTGCGTTCACGCAGAAGTCCATCAATGATGGCCGAGGATGGGAATTCCGAACTACAACTGGGCCTGGGCTATGTTACTACTAGCAATTGATACACTCTTTCAGCAACCCTTCAGCTACTGAATGCTGTTTAAAGACCATAGTGATTCCCCATGTCTCGTGCTGCTTTGCAAATTTCGCCGTTTAAAGGAGGCGAACGACTCTAAGAAACCAGGGATTGCCACCGTCTAATGAGCTCGCTGTAGCATAGTCAATGCCTCTACAATAAACATTTAAGTCAGATACCATTGACTGTTCCTTTACAAACTACCGTGCAGAGCAGCAAGTTCCCTCTTCTAATTTGGTCAACCTCTCTGAGTCATAAAAGTCTTGTCACCGCAAAGAAAGTGTAAGCATTCCCTGGTTTTATTTAGTTAGATGCCTCCCAGCACATTCTCCTATGTGTTCCACTGAGAGTGATTGCTTCGTTGTAATCCGACTGAGATAGTTTCAATAAAGCAAGTACTGGTAACTGTAAACATAGAAGCTTAGTGCACAATGTGCCGAGAAGTGAGGGTTGGGAGGTGCCGTCAGTTCAAATTCCGCTAGCGTACCCCGACTAGTCCTGGCTTCCTGACGCTCTGAATGTTTACCGTCGACTAGTTGGGCATTTCATGGAAAGTCTTAGCCTTTGATTATTCCGAAAGCACAGTTTGGCGTTGATCTGTATCTGGAAATTGTTATGGGGTTAGTCGATTTGGCGTGATGTCGCTGATATGGATTCATTTGATTGATCGAAAGGACCCGAGACCTTTGCCTTCGGCACCTTAGGTCACAAATCTATCCTCAATATCAAGCAGCTATTATCCATGCGCATGCGTAATCGCTAGACATAAGCTCGGGATCTCTCGCTGTGTGTACCTTCTTTGGCTATTCTTCGCCGTTCGGAGTAAGGGAAATATTCATGTCTCGGGACATCTCCCGTCAACTTCTAGAACAGGAAAACGGTCCTGAGCTGTGGAGCACTTTCAAAAGAGAACGGTTGAAAGCAGATATGCGAGGAAGAATTTCAGACGGGAATATACTAGAGCTTATGCCCGACAAAAAGATGACCGCAGACAACTTGCACAGGTTAGGTACCTTTCTTGCCTCTTTCTTCTCACATTTCGTCCTTCGATCCAGGAAAGCTTCTCGAAGGCATTCTTAATCTTGCTCCAGACACGGACACTATTCCAGACAGGCCCAAAGAAAGATTATCCTATACATTATTAAAAACCATGATATCGCTGGTATGCCTTCTACAAGCTTTGAGGTAGGCGAAAGCTCACGGTGTCAACCTCCTCTACCCAAAGCATCGCTTATTATATCTCAGGCGGCAGGCTTTCTTCCAACCATAAGGTACATCGGGGTAAACAACTTCTTCTTACCGCCTGCTACAAGCGCATCAGCTGCCTTGCCCAGACTCTCGGCCGTCTTTCTGGTACCGGCCGGAATGATGCGCGCGGTCTCGAGAACGCTGAAGAAATTGTGTGCGACGACTCGACCCCACTTATTCATCCTCAGGATCGTGAGCGCGTCCCATAGTGTTTGGGCGTAACGCAGGTCGCTGTCGAGGGGCCAGTACCACGGCGCCGGGCCGTCGTCGTCTGCTGCCAGGTCGTGGTGCAGTTCGAGGTCGAACCCGGCCGCCTTGATCGCGGCGAGGCCGTCTGAGATCTTGAACATCTGCGCGATGCCGTCACCCTCTTCGATGTGCAGGCGGATGCGGCGGTGTTCGAGGTCGTTGTTGTTGAACTCCTCCGTCATGAGCCACTCGTAAACGCCGAATACGCCACCAGGCTTCAGAACGCGGAAGATCTCCTTGTACACGCCCTCTAATGATGGTGCGTGTACTGTGGCTTCGATAGCGTAGACGGCATCGAAAGAGTTATCCGGGAAAGGAATGTTCTGTTCGCAAAGTTGGCTCATTAGTATTACTGAGCCACTGAAGAGGATGATGGAGCCGCTTGGGTTATCTCGGTCCTGGCTGACACGTACCATGAAGTCGCCTTGAACAAAGTCAAGCTTATGAGATAGGCCCTCCTTGGCAGCATAGTGTGTCGCCCGCTGTACTTGGTATTGGTTGATGTTCAGGCCAGTCACGTGGCAGCCAGTGAACTTGACCATCTCACGGGCCGGCCCGCCGACGCCGCAGCCGACGTCAAGAACCTTCATGCCACTCTTGAGTCCCATGTTGTGTGCCAAGTAGTGTTCGTGGCGGGCAATGGCGCGGGAAAACGACTCGCCGTATGCGAACCGACAGAAATGGAACGAGGCACCCCAGGCGCCCTCGTACAGATCTGTCGCAAGGTTGTAGTACCTGAACAAGAAAGTTTTTCATCAGTTGACAGTTCACGAGTGTGCTTGGGAGTTGGGAACTTGTAGGTTTGCCTTACTGTCTGGTGAGACTGGCGTAGTCTGCCGTGCGAGCCTGTCTAATCTCGTCCGTCTCGTCTTCGGCGTTCTTGCCATCCCAGTGTTGGAAGTACTCGTCAACAGCAGCGGCATGCGCGGCGTTGTCCTTGCCCATCATGGACCGGATGCCTCCTTGATTCTTGCCGGAAGCTCCATGTAGGGCATGGTCGAAGGCATTCTTCTTGACCTGCTCGGCAGAGATAAGTTCCCTCCTCGTCGTCATTGTTTCGTCCAAGTTTCGATAGTAAAAGATGAGATGAGAAAGAAGTTTGTCGAACAACAAGTCGCAAGAGAAAGGGGAGGCCAGGTAGATAAAGATAACTAGAGCCCATATCTCTTCCAATCTCAAAACATTCATCCATCACATCTTAGGGACCCTATTTGTACTTGCACTACGGATTAATCTAACAATCGAGATGTTTGATTGGATGGAGAATGCTCTGAACTGCTCGTAGTCGGACAAGACACGTTCAGAACACGAATACGAAAGACTACCAGCAACCACGGTACGTACCTCTGCCGCAAGGAATTGGGAAATCCGCTCAGATGCCCCACCAGCTTACCCAGTCGTAATCGTATTCGTCTGGCCCATAGTAATGATCACTGAGTTGAAGCAACAGCACTACACGCTAGAACTATCCGAGACCGAAATGGAAAAGGGCCCGGAACTGCCAAACTGCCAAGCTGAGAAGAATCGGTGGATGTCTTATGCAAGTAACTCCAACAAGCCGGAGATGTTCGGGCGCAATCTGCTCTATCCAGGCTTCCTGCTCCCCACCCGGCCTCCACTCGGCTCAACGACCAAGACTGTCTGTCGGCCACCGGCCCTAAGGAGCTTGTCGACTATATCTACACAGACTTGCCTCAACTAAGTCTCCATCTTGTTCCTCTGAGGCTCTCCCAACTTATTCTGGATCGGTGCATCCCCAGGTCCGTCACCTGCAAATATGGGTCACGCCATCGACGTTCAGAGCCGTCACATTGCACACATCATTGTGAAGGCGCATGAGAGGGCCGGTTTGCCTGAAGCTTCCGACCTCAATAAGACCCGCACTTGCGTTGTTGAGACTGACAGTGATGCCGAAGAAGCCTGAAGCGTGAGGGTGATGCATGGTGCAGCCCGTCTCGGAATGATCTCCCTCTGCACACTGGGGTATTTGAATAACGAGAGTCAAAGGCTGCGGATGGCACTTGGCATGGAAAAGCCGCCCAGCTCCGAACGTATCGCGAAGTCAGCCTGAGCCGCTCCATGAGCGCGGGAATGCCATCGTATCTACAAGAAATGGAGGTCTGACAACGCAAAGGTGGGCTGCGTGGATTCAACGTTGTAGCCGAATGAAGACACCGTAGAGTCGTGAGGCTCTGAATTCGTGAGACGGAGGCATCGTAAACAGGTCTGAATGAGAGACAGTCAATGGCTGTATTATCTGACGCTGTCCCCGATTGCGTTGTGCATTCCTAACATTGACTTTGTGATGATCTCGGTGCGGTCAGGATTCAGAGCTGTTCTTATACTGACTGACGCCCACGCGAGTTTTACAACTACCCGAGAAAATTACAACTCCGATCTTGAAACAGGCGTTTGTTCATTGAACGTGTTTATGACATTCACGTCTTGCCAGAAAGTGCCAACGCTCTCGAAAGCCATGATGTCAGCCGCTAAAATATGGCCTATTGGAACCCCATGTCACATTTTGACGCCATGTCAGCGTCAAGAAGTACAACCCGCGCCCTGTGATCCGATCACACCAATGGGAGATTTTTCTATAGCTGTCTCTACCTCCTCACCCGGTTTCACGTTATCATCTTCACCATTGATCTGACTCAGAGCTAGGATGCAAAAGGATGGTTTGTCTACCATTTGAACAGGGCATCATTTCAACCGCGCCCTGCCAAGATCACAGCATTGACATAATCTCCCCGAGGCGGGAATATAGTAGGACGGCAAATCTTACTTCTCAAAGAGCGTTTTTTTCATCATTCTTTCCAGTCGCTCTTGTCTCGTTCAACATTCGCCATAATGATTCTCATCATTGGCGCTGGCATGGCCGGCGTGACCCTCGCCCGGTACCTCCACTCCCACAACATCCCGTTTCGCATCTTCGACCAGCAGGCCAAATACAAGAACCAAGGATTCGGTCTTACTCTCCGCTCAGACACCACCACAAAGCTCCTCCCGCTTCTCGGTCTAGAGGAACGCGACTTTGCTACGCGCGTGGCTGTGGATCGCAAAACCGGCAAGACGAACACCTTCTTAGTCAATTTGACGACGGGAGAGAAATTCGCTGCGGCGAGTTTCAAAGAGGGTGCGAGCACGCGTGACTTCAGGACAAACAGAGAGAGGTTGAGAGGTGTCATCTTAGGAGATGTTGCGGAGAGGGTGGAATATGGATGGAAGCTGCGATCATTCTCTTCCACATCTTCCGGCGTGCGTACGGAGTTCGAGAACGGAATGGAAGTCGAAGGTAGCGTTCTGATTGCTGCTGACGGGGTGCACTCGCTCATCCGCTCACGTCTGCTTCCGCATTGCGTTCCGCAGGACTGGGACGGTGTCATGGTCAATGGCACATGTCGTTTCTCACTGTCAGAGTGGAACACGAAGATCAGACCGCACATTGACGACGCGGCGGTTTATCCCGGATTCGGAGATCAGAAGGTTCTCGCCCTCACCATCTATGACGTCAACTGGGACCCGGAGGTTGGGTATGTCGATGTATCTTGGGGTCTCTCAAGAAGGAGAATGGAAGGTCAGGATCCGCTGTTTGTAAGATACGGGGACCGATCGTTTGATAAGGGCAGCGCGCCAGAAGCGTTTTGGGACGAAATCGAGGCACTGCCGCCGAAGGATTTGGTGGAGCCGTTCAAGACTATCTACGAAAACCTGCGAGCCCGAGGCGACAGGACGATTCATCATCAGCTTGTCAGCTTGCTGATACCCAAGGACGACCTTCTTGCTAAGCTCCAGTCTGACACAGTCGTTTTCATTGGCGATGCGGTGCATGATTGGTCCAATCACGCAGGAACGGCGGCGAACGCGGCGATTCAGGATGCAATGGCGTTAGGAGAAGTACTGAAATCGAAGAGGGTGCTGGAGCAGTACTACGAGGAAAGATATCCGAGCTGGTTGGGGAGTTACGAAAAGAATGGGGAGGATTTCCAGACGTTGCATCGGCCGATGAGCGAATGGAGAGCACTGTTGGATGCGCAGAAAGCGGTTCGGGATGAGATAGAGTTAGAGAAGATTACTGCTCCGGTAGCACAGCTATAGATCTGGATGCGCATGTGTCAAGGTGGGCAAGACGCGATGAAGCTACTTTGAAATGACGCTATCATTTCCTCGTGTTTTGACGGCCAAAGAAAAACACCATAGCGATATGCAAATTCCTTTGTCATTCTGGAGTCGTTTTGTGAGTGAGATGCTACTGAAATTGAGCCAACCTTTGCCCATGATGACGCGATTATCGCGAGTGAAGCCAGTGCGCAAGCAAATACGCGGTTTCTTTTTGAGCAACGTATCCCTGCCGCCGGTAGATTCGAGATAGATTATTGTGATGTTAAAGAAACGATCTGCTGGAAGAGAAATGGATCAGCAATGATACGATGACCCAGGAGAGATGCGCACCAACCAAATGTGTTTCTAGATCTCAGTAAGATCTCAGTGACAATCTCATGTATGATTCAAAAGTCAATCATGTTCAAGAGATTATCTTGGCGCGCTTCGCCTTTCTCGACGATGAACCGCGATCCGACCTGTATCACCCTTCGCGTCAGTTGAACATCTTCGACCAAAGATGAAGATGAGACCTACTCAGAGTCGGAATCGTCGCGCTTTCTCTTGGACGGCTGTAATCTGCCGTTCTTCTTCCAGCCGGCCTGCGATGTGAATGGCGACGACTTTCTCTTCTTCTTGAACATCTGACCCCTCGGTTTGTAGGGGATCGGAGTGGCCTTCTTCTTGGGGCTGGTCTGGGATCCGAGGCCATTGTCCTTTCCAAGAGGAGATGATTTCTTGGCGACATCCGGCTTTTGTTCCGTTTGATGACGCTCCACTGCGGTTACTGCATCATCAGCGTCGCTGTTCGCACCTGCCTCATCGCCAGAATCAATGATGATGATGAGCGAGCTCTCCTGCTTCTGGGGCTGGGCGGGTTGAACATCTTCTCCGAAATGTACACTGCCCTCCAGGTTCCAGATCTGCTGGTTCTCCAGGAAGAACTCGCGGTACTCCTCAGGGACCGCGCCGGGCTCGTGGTTAAATTCGATGCCGATGTTCTTTCCGATAGACGGCGGTCCTTCCTTGGCCCAGAGGTTCAGCTCCGCGGACGAGACTTCCATCTGGACGATGAGGAGTCTGTAAATGCGCAACAGGTCGATCTTGTCGACGTCAAAGGTCAGCTTGTCGAAGCAAAAGTCCTTGAGAGTCTGCTGGTCGGTAGGCAAGCGGGCGGCGCGGGCGTTGTGGTAGAGCTTTTCGGCGGTGTTCTTGCAGGCGCGGAGGCGGGCTTGAAGTCTGGCTTCAGGATCTGCGGACACGAGGCCAACGTCGAAGGCGGGAGATCGGGCTTTGGTTTCGCGCTTTTGCGCGGCTGAGGGAGGCATGTCGGCGGTGAAATTTGACACCTGTTGTGAAAGTGTTAAATGGAAGACGGTTTTCTGGGGATATTTGAGGGGGATAGTCAGACCTTAGTGATGAAACAAATCAATAGTGAGGATGTGAAGATGTTGTTTTATTTTCTAAGAAGAGCAGCAGTTAAATGTTGCAGTTTCGATGGTTGAGATATGAAGGATATGAGATGAAATGGGATGAGGCAGTTGCGCTATATCGCGCCCCTTCCCGACTTAATAGGAGGAGACATGATGGCAGAAAATAGGGAGATAAATTTTCACCGTAAACGTGTTTGGATGGTGTAGGTGGTAAGCATTCAGTAGGGTTGTGATAATAATTCTATTGACCGACTTTGACGCATTCGGGGTGTGAGAATGTCTCTTCTGCTACATCCTTCCAAGGAAACGACCAGTCAGCATGGAACCCAAATGCAGCGGATCGATTGCCCTTCCCTCCTGATTCAATCTCCAAGTCCGTAAAACCAATCTATAAGGAAGCTACCGAGTATTGTACGTACGTGTCAGTTAAGGGCAGCCATGCGGAAATGGGACGTGAAGCTCAGTATTGATCGGAGCTTCTTATTAGAGAAGATTACCTTCCTTGACAGCAATGGCCTGCAAGAGCCTGCGTCTGACTTCGGGGCTTATTTGATGTTATCCGTCTTCTGGACTGTATTGTCGGAAAACCACCGGAGCTCCACGGGAGAGGACTGAGGACAGTAATCAAATTGCATGCCCATGCGCGTTGGTGGAATCCCCGTTATTTTTGGCCATTGTGGTGCTGACTGTTGAGTTATTGGAAGGATTTAGTTGTGACTTAAGATGGTTGTTTCCTCCAAGTGAAAGATTGATAGAACCAGAAAAGGTTTTGAATGAGAATTAATGTGAGAGCAGTTGTGTAGGTGGCTGGTTTATGTAGCGAAATGAGTTTAGTGAGTTTTGCCTCATGTGGAAAAGAAAACTCAAGGTGATCTTCCAGGTGAAGATGAAAGTCAGCAAGCGAAGTTAAAGCAGAAAGGCATTCATGGTTAGTGTTTCCTTCCAGACCGTGATAGAGCAGAATTGTCTGATGCTAGTGAGGTTTTATGAGGAAAAAAGCATTTGTGTCACGTCCAAATAATGGAATCCTTTGCAAAAGACCCTTTATCACTATTGTTTCTGTCCATCCAAGCAAAATCAATTATAAGATGTCCATACTAGATGTAGGCCGGAAGGCCTAGAGTTCCAACGACACGATGGAATAGCCGCTTTTCTTCAATCTTCCTTGCAATCACCACTTGTCATCACTTTCCGGTCTCTACGGCACAATGATGTTTTTCTTTTATCACTACAGTCATCACCTTGGCTACGAGCGTCGCCGCCAATATACGTCAACTTAAGCCAATCTCTTTGCTTGATTCTATTCTCGTTACTACCAACAATCCATGTTTTGGGGCTTTACAAGCAACTGGGGGCTAACGCTCCGGCCATGGGACTGCTGTTCGAATGCAACTGTATCGGCCCTTGCAGCGCCGGGACCAGCAAATGCGCCCAGATGTGCCAGATCCGGGGCAGGCCGCCACGTTAGGCGATGCTATTGCCGCTGAACCGTAAGGATGAATAGCAGCTCTATGAAATCGCGTGAGGTACCGCCTTATGCGTTCAGAAACGTCTGTGGAATGTACAATTAGCATCAAAAAGCAGATTTCGAACTTCGAACGCAAGACGTCATGACCATAACTTACCTCCCGCATGCTTTCCTTTGGGATATGCTGTGATTAAAAAGGTGACTCCACGTAATTGAAGTGGTTAAATCCCTCAGCTTGGAGCTCCTCAGGCCTCGAGCTCAGCCGCCGGTCTTTCGAAGATGATTCTCTTCCTCCCGAACCACTCAACGACGTGAGGTTTGAATGCCAGCGGCCTTTCTTGCATCTTGGCGCGAATACGGTCGTACAGCCTGTTCTCCTTCATCTAGATATCGAGCTCCTGGGCAGGTACGCCCACCTTGCAGATGAGGCCGTGATAGACGTTGAAGAGCTTCATGAGGTCCATGAGATCACCCCTCTCGCCGCGACTGAAGCCATAGTCTTCCTTGGTCTGTGGGTGTTTGGGTACATAGCCGTTGGTCACGGCAGCGACGAGGATTTTGGCGGTTGCCCTGTGATCTTGTACACAGAGCCTCAAGTGCTCGGTGATGTCGTCTTGATGGTCGTCGGCTATGTTCATATCGTTGGCTATGTTCATAAACAGCTCGCAAGACTTGCAGCAGACATAGTCTTGGCCACATTTGCCACACTTGCGAGAGGTGGGCAGCTTTTTGCAGACGATGCAGATGGCCCAGTGATCGTAGGGGTTCGGCGCAACGTAGGGGTCCGCGTCGCCGCCGGCCATCGTCCAAGCCTCGCACGTGTTCGCGTTCCGGATCTCGTGGATTAGCCGGTAGAAGTGATAGACTCCAGGAGGTTGGGATATGAGGAGAGATTGATCGGCGAAATCGGCGAAGGGGGTCCAGTCCCATTCGACGTTGTCCATCTTGAGGTAGAGAGCTTGATTTCGCCGGGATGCGAAGGCGTGTAAGATTTGCCAGCTGGATGGAGTTTGATGGGATTTGGAGCAAGGTCGTTGGATATTTTCTGTGCCGCACGGAAGAATCTGGAAGTTGGGAATGGATATCCGGACTTGGGAAACTTGGAAGTTGTGTGTAAACATTCAGACCGCGATGAGGTGAAGTCGCAAAAGTGGAGCTCAGGCAGTTGACTACCTTACCTTACCCAGAAGTCGCGGTTGTGGACGTGGAAGGAGTACGGAACGCACCCGCAGAACGGAAGGAACCTAAGGGACGGAAGGTACCTAAGGGACGGAAGGTACCTAAGGGACGGAAGGTACCTAAGGGACGGAAGGTACCTAAGGGACGGAAGGTACCTACGGGATGTGCGGATCCATTCTGGCTTGGTAGCACTTACAGAGTCTCAATCACTTGCAGTTGATACCAAACTTCAGGTGAGCTCAGTCTATTGTGATGGTAGGAAGGACGGATCATTCATCCCCAGAAATTTGAAAAGAGTGCAATTCATCCGCATCTTCCCTTGCGTTGGCCCTTTCCATGCCTCATTCAATCCTTCTCCAGAAATGCCGAAGACCCCATTTCGACTCTGGCATATCAAGCCCAACCTATAACCTGCGAAGCGGACGTTCGGACGCCATGAGTGGAAGTAGAAATGGAAACTGCATGTCGTTAGTAATGGATGCGAAGTCGTAGGGATCGAGAGGAGCTACTCACTGCAGAACCTTTGTCTTGGTCAATGCTCTTCTTCTTCGTGGTAAGTGCCATTCATCTCTTCCTGGCTCATCGCTACACGGATTTTGCGGGAAGAAAGTGCCATCGTCCATGTGTACCACTTTCTCCAATCTGATGATGTGTGTTTCTCACTGAAGGTTCTCATGCTTGCGAGCAATGGCATACTCGAGAATGTCCCGCGGCGCCTTGTCACGTCGAACAGTATACAAAGCAGTTCTCTTGAGCCACTTGAGGTCATCGAGACTGATCAGCTCTGGACGGCAGAGAAATAGCATAGCAATGCGCTCGAACAACCGATACTCCTTCACCCATATCTCCATTTCGCGGGGTGTGATGTCCATCTTGCGGATAATCGTCGCATAGATTTCGAGAAGCTTCCTTTGGTAGTTTAAGCCAAACAGAAAGGCGAATCCGAAGTCCCAGAAGGTCTGCTCATCTCTGGGAATCCTGTTGCTCAGAACATCCTTGTAGAGAGTATCGGCGGTTGTGTCTGGGACGCATACGTTGAAGTGGTCGGAGTTAACGTCATCGATAACGGCGATTTGCTGACAATGCATACCGCAGATCATAATGTCGTTGCAGAGGGCGCATGTTCTTGCCGTAGGCTGTTGGCATATGATACATTGATCGTCGTCACCGACACTGTCAACTTCGTCCGTGTCTTGAAGTTCCATGACATGGTCGCTCATGTTGGACGTCTTGTGACTGGAGTGTGGGGTGGATAAGCAAAGATCAAATGAGTTGGGGGGTTGACTTCCTTTGTTAGAAGTGAAAACGGAGGGGAGCCGATGTTATGTTGGTTGTATGGAGGAAAAAAGGAAAGAATCAGCCTGTAGTAGAAGTCGTGATATTTATAGACGCAAGATTCGAGGTGAATGGTGAGATAGGTAGTATTGAAGCAGCAGGTGGAGTCCGCAGTTGCCTCCTGCCTGGGAGTATGATAGTTACGGAAAGTGAGCAAGAGCTCGTGTCGTTCTTGCATTCCTACAACAGATACCTTATGATATGGGAAGGAACCAGAGGCATGGACGCAGTTACCTTTCCCATTTCTCTGAGCCTGCTCCGGTGCAGGCCGGCTTGAGCCGATAATCTACAGCTGACAGCCTCTTGATCAATTTCCGGCTCACTGCGATTTGACCCAGTCTATCTACTGTGCTGGCTCAACAACTGCGCCAAATATTTCCATCGGATCCAGACACCAAAACGATTTTACAGCTCATCCAGCTCCGGGCAATCACCCTTGGAATTTTCCTCGCAATCAATCTCAAACTCCAGACCACTCCGAGCAATCACAAGCTCGACAGTAGGCCGCGCCATATCGCTAAGTTCGCTCTTCCACAGCGGCGTCTCCTTGAACCAAATCAGTTCACACTATCCAACCGTCTTCGGGTACGACTGGCACAGCACCGCAATCCGCTCAAACAGCTTGCCTTCCTCCCTCCAGGTATGCATCTCGCGGGCGCTGACATCCATCTGGATGATGAAGAGCCGATAAAAGTCCAGGAGCTTCGTCTTATCCCCGAAGTGGGCGTCGTCGAAGACGTCGAAGCGGTAGTCCTTCATCACGCGCTGGTACATCTCCGGGAAGACCTCCGGGCGGTACGGGATCCAGTCCGCTACGACGAAGATGTAGAGCAGGTCGGCGGTCGTTTTGGGGTTGCAGACGCACTCCTTGAAGTGGTCGGAGGCATGTACGAGCACGAAGCTCTCTTGGCATTTCATGCTGCAGACCAAGACCTCATTGCAGAGGGCGCACTTTCTCGAAGTCTTTTCTCCTGTTGCAGATGGTGCAAAGATCCTTGACGGGCTTGTGGTGCTTTGCAGGCTCTTTGTTGCCGGCGATATTGTCAGGAACGGATTCCAGGAAAGGGCGATTGATGTCGGAGTCGCAATCGTCCGGGGACTTGATGGCTGTGTCCTCTAACCGCAATCTAGCCTGTTTTGTGTTGATTTCCTTCGCAAAATATTCGGACATCTCCCTGAGGTCTGCGCGGCGTTCAAGATCAATGGCGTATTCATCCTTGGTTTCATCGTTGGGATCGGCCTTCTTGTTAGCAGCATCGGCGTTGTCAGGAGTAGACTCCCTGTTTGCAGCTTCCCCATTGCCATGACTTGGCTCCAGCGAAAGGTCTTCAGCATCGGAACTGCACTCATCCGTCTCGTTGGAGGCGGCCTCCTCCAACCGCGTTTTGGCGAGCATCATGCCAATGTCCTTTGCGATACCCTCGGCGAATTCCCGGTCGACCTTGTTGTCTTGCCACTCGTGAAAGGCTCGGTCAAATGACGATTCGGACTCCTCGTTTTCAGAGTCAGGCCAATAATCTTCTTCTCGAAAAGAGTCAACGTTCCACCAATATGTCATTCCGCGAATTCCAAGACTCGTTGATAAGCCTGACACAATGACAGGCGGTGTTGGGGAATGAGGGGAGGTGCCAAAAGGGGAGTGATCGTGATTGGGAACAAAGTCGAGGTTGAGTGGAGGAAGAGGGTCCCGTATTTATATCAGTGGCTAGTCGCAATGGCATGGGAAAGGTTCAGAGAGGTGATGGACCAGGAAGCGTTTGATTCACCATCACAGAACGTTACACCGTTCGTTTGAGTCACTTCAGCGGATATGGGACGATAGAGAGCAATGGCAGAAACATAGGATGTAAACATCATCCATTGTAAAGCTATTCTGGTGATACCTTGATTCCAAAACCAGTTCAATGATCCTCCATGCCCACCACGCAGTCATGCAACAATGTGCACCCTACTCCCAAGCAGACAAGTCAAACCGTACATCCAAGAAGACCATCCAGCCGAATCTACTCCTCCTTCTCCATAGCAGCCTTCTTGCGCTTCACCATATCCGCAACCTGCTCCGCCTTCATCTCCTCAGCCCACTTCAGGTCCATGCCCATGCCAGGGCAGAACACGACGGGCAAAAACGTCCGTCCGCCCGGTCCCTTCATGAAGTGGACGCTAGTCTCGTCGCTATCGTCAGCCGCGACGCCGACCCCGCCGCGCTGCTCGCGCGCCTCCTTGTCCACGGAGACCTTAGCCAAGCCCGCCGTCATCAGCTTGACCTGCTCGAGCAGGTCGTCCTTGGTGTTCATGGGCTTGGCCGCCGCCGCGTCCATGTAGGCGCGCGTCTCGGAGTTCGCGTAGGAGGGGTCCCAGATGTAGCGGTTGCGTGTGAGCCTGTTTGTCACACCTTCAGTCAGTCTGATCATGTGGAAAAGGGAGGTAGTGATAGGGGGTTACGGTACCAGCGGAAAGTATCCTTCAGCCGATCCATCTCCTCAGGACTACCCGCCCCCGCCCCCAGCGCCGCGCGGAGCTTGCCCTGCACATTCCTCAACAGCACCGCCTTCCCCTCTCCAAGCCAGGCGTGCACATCCGCCGAGGGGACCATGAGCGTGGTGACCATCAGGTGGCGGTACACGTCCAGCAGCTGGGCCTTGTCCGCCTCCGTGACGGTGCGGTCGAAGCCGAAGTCCGCGACGGTCTGCGGGTGGACTGGGATGATACCGGCGACGATGTAGGCCTTGAGGATGTCGGCGGTGCGCATGGCGGCGAAGTCGATGGCCTTGAGTACGGGGCAGGTCGCGACGGCGTCGGCGGTCGGCTCGGGTTGCTTCTGGGAGGAGGAGGAGGAGGAGGCCATGAGCTTCTCGCTCATGGAGCAGAGGTGCTCGAGGCCGGCGTCGTGTTCGGCTTGCCATTCGGCGGCGGCTTCGGCGTAGAGGGCCTCGTCGGACTTGCTGATGGGAGACATGGTGGGTTTAGAAGGAGTGGTGTCTGGAGATGGGTTAGCTGGAAGGCGTTTGTAGGGGATGTAGGGGATAGGGGCGTTACTGGTGTGAAGATGTTAAGAGTGGAAATGACGAGCTTCGGGTGACTGTTGATGAGAGATGGAAAATCCAGGAGAATTTGATTTCGGAAGAGAGGGGGAAGAAAAGGCAGAGGGGTTAAGAGGAGTTTCCAGGTAAAGGAGACAGAGCCGTCGACGCGCCTTGGGCGGTAGCAGTAGGGAGGTGGCCAAACGTGCGGCACCTTGCAGCCTCGAGCCGTGTAGTCGATGCCTGTTTGCAAACGGTGAATCTCGAGGCGGTCAGCAGATAGGGATACCTCACTTCCGCGGAAGTCTGGCAGCTGCGGCTACCCCGGATCCAACATCCCAGGCCTGGGGGTCTTGAGATCTTTGCCTAGATCAGAGACATCCATGATGCAGGTTGGCTTGTGCAGGCACAAGAGGCTCTTTCACTTGATACAGAAATGGCTTTGTCACAAAGGAAGGAAGCTTTACCGATGTTTCTCATTGGTATCTCGTGAGCTTCTGAATCTCAGGGTATCATGGGACAGGAAACCCTCCACGGGGTGATCATAACCCAGCTATATACCATCTCCAGCCGAGAGGACCTCCACCCCAGCCATTTTGATGTTCCGAACTTCAGCCCATGAGCAAAGTAACCTCGAAATTTGACAGCACATGCCCCAACTCAGTTAGAAACAATAGCAGCGAGAACACCAGCAGCAAACGAGACGCCAACAACGACCGAGCCAACAGTCATCCAGCGTCCGACCGCAGAAATCTACTCCAACACATGTAAGCTAACCCTCTTCCCCATTTTCAAACCAAGTGCTCAAACTGACCTGCTCCTTCCACTGCTCATCCTTCTCCCGCTTCTTCTTCTGCTCCTGCGCCTCGACGTAGTCCTCCTCCGCCGAGGCCACAGCCTCCGCGTACGTCTGGCCGGTACGGACGATGCTCAAGGCGCCCATCTCGTCAGCGCGCATCGTCTTGACCTCGTCAGGCGGGCCCTGGTTCGTGTACGAGTAGAACATGATCACCTTGTTGTCGATGTGGGGGCGGGTGAGGATGTACGCAATGTACTCCCCCTTCTCCGCGCGGGCGTCCATGTCGTCGGTCATGATCTTGTCCCAGCCGACCACCTCCTCAGAGACCTCAGCGAGCACGGAGCCCTCGGGGGCAGCCACGAATGCCGCGTCGGCGGCCGCCTTGTCCGCGTCGGTGCCGAGGGTGTCGAAGATGTACTTGTGCTCGCCGAACCAAACGAGCTCGGCGGCGAGGTAGGGGTCGCTGGCTTGCTTCTTCTGGAGGCCGTTGAGGCGGGCCAGCATTGTGCCCTTCTCGATCCACTTTTGGATGTCGGCGGGGTCGAGGGCCAGGTCGATGACGAGAGCGTGGTAGAGCATGAGGAGGTCGAACTTGTCCTTGACCTGGTAGGCGCGGTCGAAGCGGAAAACCTGGGCGGTGACGGGGTCGAGGGGCGGGAAGCCGCGGTCGATGGCGGCGCGGAGGGCCTCGGCAGGAGTTGTGGGGGCGGCGGCGGGCCGCTTGTGGCCTCTCTCCTTGGCAAGGCGCTCCAGCTCCTCGTTGGCGACCTCCTGGACCTTCTCGCGGATTTCGGCGAGATACTCGTCCTCGGCGTCGAGGTTGACCTTGACCATCTTGTCAGAATGCAATCTCTATCTGATCAAATGGGTTAGATGAGGAGATGACAAGGACAGGGCGTACTCACCAGATTGCGATCACGGAATTTGTTTTTCTGAGAGATGACCTGTCGCCTTGAAATTGTGTTGGAAGGTAGAGAATTGAGAAGGTGGACGAGCGTCTGCTAGAAAGGGCAGAAAAGAGACGGAGGGAGCCCGAAAGGAGCCAAGCTGACCTTAGACGGGATTCACATGGCAACGATGTTAGCAGCCCATTGGGAAGCCTAGTTGATCAAGCTGAGGTCGAAAAACAGGGAGTGGCCGGGTGGCTGCGCACAAGGACGCATTGTTTGTTGGGTCCAAGATGCAGAGCAGCATGCCCGACTGAGAAAGAGTGCAAACGGAAAAGTGGCACAAGGAGTAAAGGGGCTCTCGGGATGCTTCTGGTACTAGACGGAATGAGAAGGAGCCAACACCTGTAATCATTTAATGCACTCTCTTGTCAATTTTATGCGTATTTTATTGTACAGGTCGTATATGCGAGCTAGCTGTTCGCCTGATCCTCCTCCGTCTCCATGCACGCGATCTGGTGGAGCTGTCAAATTATGCTGCATCCCGAGCTGAGTCCAGTTGTTCGACCTGCTTCAGCAGCTTCTTGAATCGCCGCTGCAAATCAGGCGTGGACCAGAGAGCGCGAATCTCGCCCTCGGCGTCCTTGTCGTCCCAAATCCACTGGTTATCGGTGGCGAATGCGACCAGACTGGCGGGGACCCGCTCCTTGTTGTTGGCCAAAGTCGCCTTGACCTTGAGACCCAGACTCTTCTGGCCCTCCTTCATCCACTCGTGCACAGTCATCTCGGAAACGCCGCAGGACTTGGTGAGATGGCCGTAGATCTTGAGTAGCTTGGCGCGCTGGACTGCGAAATGGCAGCGGAAGAAGGCGTAGTCGGTTTTTGTTTGCGGGTCGGTGGGGTCCCGAGAGGCGGCTACATCCTTGAAGAGGATCTCCGTGGTCGTGCCTGCCAGAGACATCGGCTCGTCGCTTTTGCTGGTATTGGATGAGGTGTTGCCGTAAACCACGTCTGCAAGCTCCTTGACCTGCGCGGCGAGATTCAGCTTGCCGGTCTCGATCGCTCGTTTGGCGGATGGGTCTCTGAGAATTGTCTGGGCCATCATTTCTTCGCAAACCTTGCGGTCGGGGAAGCGACTCTTGATGATATCGTCAATCTCGCGAAGTGACACGGACATCGGGGTCTGACTGCGGGTGGTAGTAGTGGCGCCGGGCTCGAAGTCGAAGATTCGTTGGTTGAGAACAAGCCAAGAGTGGCAGTGGTGGGCCTTGCTGCCGCTCTGGGTGCGTAGCTGACGCTTGATATGGCCGATGAAGTTGGGAATGGTGTCAGAGCGCCATTGGTGGAGAGTCTGAGGAGTGACGCCGCAGGACTTGAAGAGGACGTCGTAGATGTTGTAGAGAGGGAGGACATCGATCAACGAGCGGCAGCGGGCGAAACCGTAGGTCTTGAGGGTTCCCTGATCCGTAGGCAACTCCTCTTGGGCATTGGCGGCGAAGAGCAGCTCCGCGGGAGTGGGCTGGGTCGTCATTGTGATGTTGCGTGGCAGTTGGAGGTTGTAGAAGTTGGAGGGTTGGAGGTGAAAGGCTCCAGGATTTTGGAGGCAGGAGAGAGTTTTGCTTTCGCTAGAAATGGCAGGAAGAGGTCGGTCTTCCCTCCTTCCTTCATAAACAGCATAGCAGGTAAGAGCTGCTCAGCTACCTGGGTTGCGTGCCTGCCAAGAATGGTGAAGTAACTAAGGTAGATTGATTATGTCATGGTCATGTAGACTGGCTTCCCCTTCCTGTCTTTCTCCATCCCGCTCCTTTTCCTCGCTATTTATCACTGTCTCCCGTCTTTATCCCATAGCCTCCACAATCTTCGCCCACCCTCCTTGTCTTCTATGTCTTGTAATTGTTCTCCTCCCAGTCTTTTCTTTCTTTATTCTTATTCTGCGTATTTGTTCAATATTTTGAAAGAGTTATAAACACAGATGGAAAGAAACATCAGGACCTCCAGATTTAATCAAAAACTTCTAAATGTAAATTGTAACAAAGCCTCACTATGATGAACACATGTGATATTGCGTCTTAGTCACTTCTCCTTCCGTTTATTCCCCCTTACTATAGCTTTCTCCCGTTGCCTATGAGAGAGTTTATATCCTCTATTCTGTTTTCATGTTGCGTTTCCCTTGACCAACCTGCGTAATATCCGGCATTTGAGAATAGAATCTGCATACTTCACTCTGTCAATGGCTGGGACTTCATCTTAAAGCAACAGATCTGCCTCAAAAGCACAAGGACATCATTTGAGTGTTTCATGATAGTCCTTCAAAATATTATACTTCTGCAGCTAGCATCCGACGCGCTTTGGCGAAGAATGTCACGATGCGCGTCTCTTACAAACAACCGACATCGAAAGTGGGCCTAACCCGCAATCCTCATTGGCCAGCGCCCAGACCTTCACCCCCCAGCCACCCGTCATGGCGCCATCCCTGTTCCGTGAGTCAAAGGACCTACCACCACTCTCATCGTTCCCCCTTCCAAACACCACCCGGGACCTCATCTCATCCAATTGGCAAACCCCCGTCACACAAACCACAACCCCCAACAGCGAGCAAGGAAGATGCCGCCGACCGACACCACCCAGTCCGAAGACGCCGCCCAGCAGCGGCCGCTCTTGGCCGACCCCCACGAGGAGTACGGCGCCACCGAGGGCGGCCCGGACCGCGCCGTCCTGCCCCCCGAAGTCGTCGCCGACGAGCGCGGCTCCGGCACCTTCACCCGCAACCTCGGCGCCGTCGAGGCCTTCGCCATCGTCATCAGCATCGTCATCGGCAGCGGCGTCTTCACCTCCCCGGGCTCCATCGACACAAACGTCCCCTCCCCCGGCGCCGCCCTCGTCGTCTGGCTCATCGGCGGCGTCCTCGCCTGGACCGGCGCCTCCTCCATGGCCGAGCTGGGCACCGCCATCCCCGGCGAGGGCGGCGTCCAGCCCTTCCTCCGCTACATCTACGGCGACGTCTTCGGCTTCCTCGCCGCCTGGACCTGGATCGTCGCCGTCATGCCCGCCACCCTCGCCATCCTCTCCATCGTCTTCGTCGAGAGCATCTACTCCGCCGGCGGCATCACCGACCAGGCCGGCGCCCTCTCGCACAAGCTCCTCTCTATTCTCATCCTCATCGTCATGAACGGCGCCAACTCCATCAGCACCAAGGCGAGCACCCGCCTCAACAATCTCTTCGTCGTGACCAAGTTCGTCAGCATCGCCGCCGTTGTCGTCGCCGGCCTCGTTGTGGTCATCATCCAGGCGACGGACCACGACCGCGACATTGGCGGCCGCGACTGGTTCAACAAGCCCTGGTTCGAGAGCCGCAAGACGGTCCTCCCCGGCGGCGAGGAGATTGACTGGACCAACATCGGCGCCTGGGACATGCTCGGGTTCTACTCGGCCGCTCTCTACGGCGCCCTGTGGGCGTACTCTGGCTGGGACAAGGTCAGTTCCCCCCCTCCCCCTCATCTCATGAACGTCCTCCATCTGACATCTGAAAGGCCATCTACGTCACCGCCGAGCTGCAACAGCCCGCCCGCCAGCTCCCTCTCGCCATCAACTCCGCCGTCCCGACAATCATCCTGTGCTTCCTCGCCGCCAACGCAGCCTACTACATCCTGCTGCCCTGGTCCGTCGTCTCCACCACAGACAGCGTCGCTGTGGTACGTCCCACCCAACCTCACCTCCTCCCTACTCGCCACCTCCTACTAACTCCCCCCAGACCGCAATCAACCGCCTCCTCGGCCCAGCCTTCGGCATCCTCGCCGCCGTGCTCATCTGCCTCGTCGTCGCCGGCTCCCTCCTCGGCAACTCCTTCGTCGCAGGCCGCATGACCGTCGCCGCCGCCAACTTCAACTGGCTGCCCAAGTTCCTCGGCGCCGTCGGCCGCCTCGGCGTCACACCCGACGCCCTCTCCCCCGCGGACTCCTCGGACTCCTCAGACGGCAGCCCGGCCAAGGAAAAGTCCGACGCGCCCCTCAACGCCCTGCTGCTCTCGACCGTCCTCTCGGCGCTGTACATCCTCTTCGGCAACTTCCGCGCCCTGCTCACGTTCAACGGCCTCGGCGAGTACACCTTCTTCTTCCTGACCGTGCTCGGCGCCGTCGTGCTGCGCGTGCGCGAGCCTAAGATGCGGCGGCCGTATAAGCCGTTCGTCCTGATCCCCGTCGTGTTCGCGCTCGTGAGCGGCTTCGTGGTTGTGAGAGGTGCCATTTTCGCGCCCGTGCAGGCGGCCATTTTGATCGTGCTCTGGCTAGTGGGGTTGGGTTTCTACTGGGCTAGACGGAAGTACGCTGCTAGAAGCGCCAGAACCGCGTAGACAGACACACTTCAGAAGCTCCTTTTGAAGAGATGGATTGGATACAGATTTACATTCTCCACTTTACTCAATCTAGAAAGATACATCGATAGCCAAGACCCAATCTCAACTACAAGACATTTTCACCTACAACTCCTCGCTCTTCTCATCAAGCTTCGTCGGGTCATCCAGATCCTTAAACAACTTCACCCCCCAGTTCCTGCCGGGGTTGTTCAGCCGGTGCTTCTTATCCTGCCGTCCAATCTCCTCCAGCTCCTCCCTACTAAACTCCACCTCCAGCGCCTTCCTGTTGCTCACAATGTGCGAGTCCTTGGTGCTCTTCGGAATCACAATCGTCCCGCGCTGCACGCCCCACGCCAGCACCGCCTGGAACACGCTCACCCCCTTCCTCTCCGCGACGCCCTTCCAGAACCTGTCGTCAAAGATGGCCGGGACGTCGTCGCGGTACGTCGGGTTCGTGTTCGCCAGCGGCGAGTACGCAATCACCTCGATCCCCTTCTCCCGGTGCCAGTCGACAAACTCCTGCTGCTGCAGGTACGGGTGCGTCTCGAACTCGTGCGCGTACGGCTTGATCTCCGCCACCTCCAGGATCCTCTCCACGTCCGCCTTTGCAAAGTTGGACAGGCCGATGTGGCGCGTCAGGTTCGCCCGCACGAAGCCCTCAAGCGTCCTCCACGTGTCGACGAGGGAGGTCTCGCGGTCCAGCTGCGTCGTGCCCGGCACGAAGGCCACGGGCCAGTGGATCAGGTACAGGTCGAGGTGGTCCACGCCCAGGTCGGCGATGGACTTTGCGATGGCCGCCTCGGCTTCCTTCTGGCGGTGGTCCGTGTTCCACAGCTTGGAGGTGATCCAGAGGTCTTTGCGCGCGACGCCCGAGTCGGCGATGCCTTTGCCTGTCTCGTCCTCGTTTCCTGGGGGATGTTGGTCAGCTCTCAATTTCACGCTTGTGATGGGGAAAGGGTAGGACGAACTGTAGATCTTGGCGGCGTCGATGTGGTCGTAGCCGACCTCGCCCAGGGCAAACTCGACGGCGTGGGCGACCTTGGACTTGTCGGATAGCCAGGTGCCCAGGCCGAGGGCGGGGATCTTGTCGAGGCTGGGGAGGGAAGCTTGGGCCAAGCCGGCGGCGGCAGCGGCGGTGGCTAGCGTTTTGAGATACACCATGGTTGTGAAGCTATTTTCGTTGCTCTCTAGATTTGCAGGGCAGAAGGATGAAAGAGGGGAATGCCCGCCTTTTTGATTTTCTTATCATCCCAAATCGATAAAACCTCCTCCCCCTGCTCGATCAATCGCATCATCCATCCCCCCGCTGCGGAGGTGCACGGCAGATGACATCATCCACCTCCTCACTTTCACCACCACACGCGCCGTCTGCATTGACACGCGCAACGTCGCAGCTCGAGCACGTCAGTCCGGGTCAATTGGATAAGCTACTTCAATCCAATCGCGCATTGAGCGTCGATATGGGATGGTTTGTCTCTAAATTCAAAGATTCATCTCATCTCTATCGATATGCCGAGGCCTCATCGCGAATGCCAGGGATAAAGATGCGCTATGCCGGAAGAGGAAGGTGAAGCTCCGGTAGGAGGCCATAGCTTCTCCGGGGGCCACCTCCGCCATCGGCGACCGGGGGAGGGCCCGGCTTCGGACGATATTCTCCGTACCGTCACTAGTGGCGAACTAAAGATTCGCGAAAGATATCATATTGTTGCTTGAAATTAGAAATATGCTAAATAACCAGATTATGGAACCCTATCCCTCCAACCCCTACACAACTCCAGCGCCCCTACGGAAACCCCTTTACGCCGGGTTAATAATCAACTCAATAACACTACAATAGCTCGGCGGCGCCCCCGCAGCCTTGAACGCATAAACATGCATCCCCGACCCCGAGTTCCCATCGCCCGTGCTCGCCGGGCGCACGCAGAACAGGTAATCCACCCCGGCAACGCTCATCAGCACCCTCGACCGCCCGTCGCCGAGCGCCGTGTACGAGAACACCTTCATCGCGGCGCTCTGGCTGTTGGACCAGTACAGCAGGCTGGCCGACCCGGACGTCGTCACGGTCACGTAGTAGTACGCGTTGTGCGTCACCGAATACAGGCTGCCGTCCGCGGCGACGATGAAGGTCTCGCGGCTGCCCTGGCGGTAGTAGTTGTCCGTCATGTGCGTCGCGCCGTCGGAGAGCGCGTACCCGGAGTTGGCGTTCACGGCCGGGCTGAGGGCGAGGTAGCCGATCGTGCCGGTGGGCGCGTTGGGCGCGACGGCGATTGTGGTGGTCGAGGTGACGGTCTGGATGAGGGTGAGGGTGGAAGTCGGCGCGGTGGTTGTGGCGGAAGCTTCGCCTGCGGTGAGGGTCCGGGTTGTCGTTGTTGAGACGGTGGCGGTGGTGGTGACGGGGGTGGCGAGCATGGAGCAGGCGGAGGAGACGACGTCGGCTGGAGATGAGGGTTAGTATTATCGCATGTCAGTCATCAAAGGGTAACATACCAGGGAACGAAGCCAAACCGGCCGGCGTAGCATCCCTACGCGCCCTCCTCTTGGAGGCCGCAGCGCCAGTAACCTCCGGGAGCACGACGACATCCACAAAGTTGCCGTCCGCGTCCTTGGTCCCGTTGACCAGCTGCTGCTCCTCCCGCGCCCACAGACCCTCACGCACCTTGCGCGAGTGGTCCAGCGGGGTGAGGTCGTCGTGGAGGCAGCTCGTCGTGGGACGGGGCGGCAGCGCGCGCTTGAGCTGCTTCGTGACGGCCACGAGCTGCGTCGTGGTGCTGTACGCCGTCGCGACGGGCGTGACGGTCGCGACGTTCGTCGTGGACGGGACGGTGGCGAAGAGCGTCGCCGTCGCGGTCGTCGTGGGCGTGGTGTAGCCCAGCAGCGACGAGCAGTACGGCTGCAGGGTGGACGCGACGATGGCGGAGCTGGCGGACGCGACGGGGCACGGGATTCGCGGCTTTCCCGGCGACGTGGCGTTGGTGTAGGAGAAGCTGTAGGAGATGGTGTAGCGGTCGCTGCCGCGGTATTGTCCGCTGTTGGTGGCGTAGCTGACGTCCCAGGCCTTGGAGTACTACCGTCATGTTAGAGACTTTCCAACCTTCAAAGGGGGAGGAGGAGGCAAGACTTACCAGAGAGCAGTACTGTCCCTCCGGCACGCCGTTCTTCAGCACGAAAAAGGTGTTGAAGAACTGGCACGTCTGCGCGGGCGCGTTCTTGGGCGGGTGGCGGAGGTTGTACTCGCTCTGCGCGGTGCAGGCCGCCGCGCAGAGCTTCGGGTCGAAGGGCCCGGCGGTGAAGATCTTGGAGCCCATGAAGGTGTTGTAGCCCGCGCAGTCGAGGGGCGCGTTGATGGAGGCGTCGCCGAGGTATACCGCGGGGGCGTATCCAGTCTGGGTGTCGGCGCGCTGTGCGACGTAGCCGTTGGAGCCTGCGATAACCACCTCGAACTGGGCGCGCCACTGGCCGCGGTTGGTGGTGTAGCTGGCGTAGACGGGCCCGCCCCAGAAGACGCACTTGATGACGTTGGTGCTGGCGGGGTTGGGGCAGCTGTCGGCCGGTTCCTGGATCATTGTTAGAAGACGTTTCTATTTGAAGCAGAATGGTGGTGGAATGCTTACCACGGTGGGATCGCGCTCAAAGTAGATGTTGAAAGCGACGCAGCCGTTGACGGCATCGCACTTTGCAGCGCAGAGCTTGGTGTCGTAGCTGTCGAGGGTGGTGTACCCCATATACCCGTACGCGCTGCTCGAGGCCTGCAGGTTCTTGAACGTGTTAAAGTATCCCGAGGGCGTGGGGGCGTTGTTCGCCGCCGCCGCGAGGTCCGCGGAGCTCAAGAAGGCGGCCGCGGTGTCCGGGCTCGGGACAGGGCCGGCGCCGGTGGGCTGCGGGTCGCAAGCCCCGCGCACGGCGACATTCCGCTTGGCGTTGTTGGTCTCTGCCTGCGCCGGGGTGGTTGCCTGCGGGAGCGGGCTGGCCATGACCTCGGCGACGATGCTGGCCGCGGCAGCGTTGGCATCGTAGGACACGATGGTCTCGGCGGCGGCGCCGATGGGGACGGTGGCGTTAGGAGGGGGAGGGGCGTCGTCGATGACTTGCCAGACGAGGTCCTGAGCTTTGGCGAGCGCGGCGAAGGCGCTGATGAGGGGTGCGGACCTCATATTGGTGATGAAGAAGGGGAAACTGCTTGACTAGAGCTGTGGGTTGCCAAGTCTTGGAGCTCAGTCTGTGGAAGGGGATGAGGAGTGATGAAGCGTGAGTTGATTGCTGTCTTTCTTTTCTTCACAACATCGGATCGGATGCTGCATTTTATATGCATTTCACGATGCCTCTTAGACCGTACTCTATTGACTACCTCCGGACTTCCCATCACGTTCGTGCGCCCGAAGAGTCTTCTCAGCTGGCCTAGAGACCGTCTTCCACGATGCATACGATAGTGTTGAACCCCGAACTTCATCCCCAGAGCCGATGGAGAATAGATCGCGGAGCTGAACCACAGTATCGGGATAGCCAGCCATGTCGTCCCATAACCTAAACGCCTTCTTCTCCCCTGCTAGTTACCGTGTCTGGACCGCTGTCTTCCGATTCTGCAACGCTACCGTCGCACAGCAGACTCAATCTGGGTTGAGTCGTTGACGAATGTGGATACCTACACCACGTGGACTTGGGGAGTCTGAAGATGCCCTCCGCACTTTCCTCACTGCCTAATTCGACTAATTCAGCCCCAGCGGAGGAACGAGAGCTGGAAATCCCCGAATCGACCCAGAAAGTCGGGTTTGGAGGGGTCCTTTGATGGGGGAATCCCCGGCTTTCGCCGAAGGTCTAGATTCGGATCGGCAGGGGTTGTCGACAAGGGGTCAAGGCAGCTGACGATCAATAGTCTAAAACAAGCGGTAAGCTCTTGGCTTCTTGGGGATTGTTTACGCAAAAAAAGCCCGGACAAAATCTCCTTTTGCGTGGTAAGCCAAAAGGCTGAGTCTGTCCTTTTGGCTTCCTGGGGAGAAGCGTGGGAGTGGTCAAGTATGTGATCGTGAGCATTGACATGATGAGAAGAGCGCGCTTCGGCGTCGCCGCTCCTAGCAAGTTTACTATCATTTCTAGCTTGGAGGTCGAGAAATGCTGCAGATCATTTCGGTGACAAGGATAAATAAAGCCCATACTCTGAATTGCAACTCTTCACGCAAATTTCTGGTTGTGCTCTTGTCATCCCTTAGTCCCTTAGTCCACGTTCACATGAGTATACTCTAATACTGGCATGGTCAAGATACCTCTGTACATCTTCTAAATTACCGTCCTAATATTTCGCATGCCATTTGACAGTGACGCTTGGTATTGCCAATAATGAGGACACAATTGGAGGTGAAGTGGTCATAGGCCTCCTCAACGGTCAGGAAGTTGTGCAGAGTGAGACTTGAATTAAAGTGTGGCGTAGACGCCTGGAACCCCTAGATGGTACGGTCGAGACGTCGCCAACTTCAAGCCATACACGGGCGAGGCATCACGTGCATCTCGGGACCCTTCTGTACCTCTGTTCCCTAGGCTTCGTTCCCTTTGCACTAGTCCGAGTGTTGTCCGCACACCATCGAAGAGACCTCCCTCACATCCAACTGCCGAGACTTACGCCTATCACCACCAACACAGAAAAGACGGCCCCGAGCGGTCTAGACCACGCTGCGCCCGAAGAGGAAACGGACCCCTGCACAGCGGCCATAGCTCCCCGTCCCGCCCCACCCGCCTCCTCCACCGAACCGCCGGCCGCACTCTTCACCGTCGTCGCGTTCATCGTCCCGGCCATCAACACCGCCTTGACGCTATCATACGCCGGCTTCGGGTTCATATCCTTATCGAACAAACACGCATCCCCCTGCCCCTGGAACGTCGATGGGATCCAGCTGTACTTATCCGTAAACTCCCACACCACCACGCCCACGCACCCCTTCGCGTCCACGCACGTCTTCACCACGCCCGCGTAGTCCTTCGCCTGCTGCTGGACCGCCGCATCGTCCGCCGGCAATTTACCGTGCCGGATGTCCAGCTCCGTGAGCGCGACCTCGAGCCCCATGTCCGTGAACCGCGACATCACCTTCCCCAGCGTCTGCGGCGACGCCGTCTTGCCGACCTCGAGGTGCGCCTGCAAGCCCAGCCCGTCGATCTTCACGCCCGCGGCTTTGAGGTCCTGCACGATCTTGACGGCGCCGTCCGTCTTGGCGGAGTTGAACTCGAGGCTGAAGTCGTTGTAGTACAGCTTCGCGGCGGGGTCGGCGGCCGCGGCGGCGCGGAAGGAGATGGGGATGAAGTCCTGGCCGAGGGTGCGCGAGAAGACGCTGTCGCGGAGGGTGCCGTTGTCGGCGAGGGCTTCGTTGACGACGTCCCAGGAGTAGCACGCCCCGGCGAAGTGGGAGACGGTGTTGGAGATGTGGGCTTCGATCACGGGCGTGAGGGTCTCGGGGGTCCACGTTCCTTGAGAAACTGCACTTGGTCAGCATATGTTTGTGCATGTCAATCCACTCCCAAAAAGGAGAGGTGGCTACCAAATGAGGGAAGCTGAGAATGCCATGTAAGTGCATGGCACCGCATCATCTGCTTGTTGGCTTGTCCGACCGCGCGAACGGTATCGGGATTCGTGAAGGAGAACTGGCCCTGTGTTTTCTCCGTCGCGTCCCACTTCTGGCTGTTCTCCGGCACGACGAGACCAAATTCGCCGGTCCGGTTGAGCACGGCCATGTACGCCGCATCATTAAACAGGTTCGTGTCCGTCGCGGTCCCGAAGAAGAGCTTGCCGTTCTTCACGGCCAGGTCATGCAGGCCCTGCCCGCAGGCGAAGGTGCCCCAAAGAGACAAGAGAGCGAGTGTGGTGCGTCGTGTAGCCATCATGCGCGGCATGTTGAGGCTGCAGAATGCGAAAAAGAGCGGCTGGGGTAAAGTTGCGATGAAAGAGAGGAGAGTGAGCTGTCATTCGGTGCGCCGTCTCAAGCAGGTGGACACAGACTGCACCATATAGTCGTCCCGGTTGCCAGCTTCCGAGACGTGGGGCGGAGGCTCAAGATTTGATCGGATGTTTTGCGTTGCAACGGTGCCGGACCGGGGGTTCTGTCGTGAGAGGCGAGGGTCGCTAGGTGGTCTGTTGGTGATTCAGATTGCGTTTCAGGACCGCCCGAACTCGATGGATTGGGACGGGTGGTGGTGTCGGTTCATGCTTGCAAGGGGGCAAGGATTGGGATGGCCAATGGTTCTGCTATGGCCTTCGGGTGGTTGTAGCTTGAAGAGGCCGCGTGAAGCAGTTGTGCGGCCTGCCGGCTTGGTGGTGCTTGCCGGCCGGACCTTTCGAATAGGTGGGGCCGGCCGGACTGTCGACGGCGACGGACCCACCCGAGCCGACAAGGTGCCGTGCGGCGCCGGAAAACGTCATACCGATCAGAGACTGCCCGAGACTATTGTCAGTTATACATGGACCACTGAGAAGATACTATAGCTCGGAAAGTATCAAACGCGCGTCAACCTATCTATCCTTTGTTAAACCCCGCTGCTTGAGAGGCAGACAAGTTTCGCAGAGAGCAGCCGTGGATTTTGCCTACATCCAGCCATTATCTAAGTAGAAAAAGGCCGCTCGGCTTTGAAGGAGTCCCCCAAGTCTATTGTAAGTAAGCACAAGCCGCCGGGGTAGGTATGCCAGCAGGCCGGAACCGGAACCGTCACAATATGGAACACCCCGCCGATGTGGGTCGCTGAACGTCGTTCGAGTACGGTCCAGCTCCCATCGTCACTATCAGCCCAGACAAGCCTCAAGTGACACCGGACAAGCTTTTCGCTTTGCCCGATTTACCGGAGATAAAGAGCAGTTTTTACATGCCCTATTTCCCATGTCGGGCTGCACCCGACCTCACAATCTGCGAGTCCCAAGGGTCCATGTCATCGGCAACTACCGACACGTGGCCCCCGGCCCCTGACCCCTGGCTGTCAGTCTGCCGTCAAATTTCGGGGACTTAAGCACTGCGATGCTAGATTCTCTTCTGCACGATACACTATTTAGCACGACACACGGGTCGAATTTGGAGAGACCTGTTGACTTGCGAAACGCTGCCGCCTTCTTCGCTGCGTACATCTGTATACTGTTCCCCATCCTTCATCTCTCAATTCCGTAAATCCGGTAAACGTGGAGATCTCGGATAGCTTCACCCACAACCCTTAAGAGACCGGGGTGCCAAGACCCATCATCACCACCATCACGGTTCGGATTTTTGCTCTCTGTCTCCACCGATCGGGCTGTCATTCATATGGCTGACGCAGAATATCTCCATCACTGCCGGCCGGCACTTGGGAAACCCCTGTCACCAGCGTGCATCATTGCCCATTCTTCCCACTCGAGTGGGGAATCACTATCCCCGTCGCACATCAACTTGAGTGGTTTGTTTGCATGGCCTCTCCCGTCTAGACTCATCGGACGAACAGTTATTTCTATACAGCTGTGGAGATCCTTTCCTCCTCCTGCGCACCTTGCCTTTCGACGTGATTGGAAGACGGGGCCCTTGCTTCTTCTAAATAAGGACGCGTCGTCAGGACGCTTGAGATGGAGCTCTGCTTTGATGCGGTGATGCCGTTCATCCCATCCGCCATGCGTTTTGTCTCACGACTTTTCGTCCTACCAAGCCGCCGCAGCAAGTGCTTTGGCAAGCTCCGGTTCGCCGCTTTCTCATCATGAGGCCAGCGGTCAATTTCCGCCCTCGTGGAAACGGCGCCAGTGTGCGCGGATTCCGTACCCGGAGACCGTCGCCGCCGGCGGTTGCGCCGAGTAAGGCGTGCTCTAGCCTCTGGGCCAGAGCAGAACGGGGTGGGTGGACACCGCTCGTCGTAAGCTTGGCACCACTTTTCGGCCATCCCCATGCCCACAACCGCTGTCTCTTGGTAGACCTGAGGGCGCAGTCTTTTCGATCGAGCGGTTGCTGAATGTTTATAACAGGGGCTTGGCAGGATTGTTCGTTTATAGAAGCTTTATCTATTCACGCTGTCCCAGCTGCTTGGTCGCCATCGTCTTTTGCACTGCACTCGCTCACCCCAAACAGCCTTTCATTCTTCCCTCACAGTCTTTACCCTGCCGCGTCCCTTTAAGCATAGTGAATAGATTCCAGTGCTTGTCGACCATGTACCGCCCATCAACGGCCTGGGCTTTGGCCATCCTCACCTATGTGACTGGCACCCTGGCTGCCGATGCTTCGGCCAACTACACTGAGCAGCTGTTGAGCTCAGGCACAAGTACGCATTGCTACATTGCCTCACTAAGCCTGTCTATCAGAATGATTCTTACCATTTAACAGTCAAGCTCGGAGCCTGGCAGGATGCCTACGACAAGGCAGCAGCCCTCGTCGCCACGCTGACCACGGACGAAAAGATCTCCATCGCAGCCGGAGGAGACGGCGGCAACTTCACCGGCCTTCACAACCTCGACTCGGCTTCCAACCCCCTCACTTACTTTTACGTCACAACATGGCCCGCCGGCCTCGCGATGGCCATGACGTGGGACACAGCGGCGGCCGAAGGCCAGGGCCAGCGTGTCGGCGTTGAGTTCAAGGGGAAGGGAATCAACATGGCGTACGGACCTACCTTGGAGCCTCTCGGCCGTTCAGCTTGGGGCGGACGTACCGGTGAGACGTACGGTGTCGACAGCTACCAGGCCGGCATCATGGCTGGAGCAGTCGTCAAGGGCATGTCGTCGGCTGGCGTCGTCGCCAGTGCCAAGCACTTCATCCTCAACGAGCAGGAAACCAACCGAATGAGCACCGGCTCTGGGGGTGGTGGCATGGGCGGTGGATCGCCTCCTGATGGCGCGGGACCGGGTGGCAACTCAACCCTGACAAGACGTCAGACTTCAACAAACGGCACGACTGCCGGCAACTCGACATCCTCAGATGACTCTGGCGCCTACACCGTCACCATCTCAGATAAGGCCTTCCACGAGACGTACCTCTGGCCCTTCTACGACACCGTCCACAGCGGCATGGGCGGCGCCATGTGCGCCATGAACAAGGTCAACGGCACCTACTCCTGCGAGAGCCAGGACCTCCTCGCAAAGTACCTCAAGGTCGAGCTCGGCTTCCCCGGCATCGTCCACGCCGACGTCAGCGCCCAGAAGACGGGCATCAACGCCGCCAACGCCGGCATGGACCTCTCCTCCAGCTCCTACTTCTCCAACTCCACCCTCGGCGCCGGCCTCGCCAACGGCAGCTTCACCCTCGACCGCCTCGACGACATGGCCATCCGCAACATGATGGGCTACTTCCACCTCGGCCAGGACCAGGGCTACCCGTCCCACGCCGGCGTCACCGACCGCGTCGACAACCGCGGCAACCACAGCGCCATGGCCCGCGAGTACGCCGCGAGCTCCATCGCCCTGCTCAAGAACACAAACAACGCGCTGCCCCTCGTTAACAAGTCCAGCATCAGCATCTTCGGGTTCCACGCGGGGCCCCGCTACGTCGGCGCCAACACCGCGCTGGGCGTCTACGACGGCGAGCCGTCCACGATGCAGGGCCACATGGCCGTCGTCGGCGGCTCCGCCATGGGCTCGCTGTCGTACCTCTCCACGCCGCTGCAGCTCTTCAACCAGCGCGCCGCCGCGGACGGCTTCATGCTGCGCTGGTGGCTCAACGACACCTCCGAGACGTCCTTCAGCGGCATGTCGGGCTCCGGCACGGAGCTGACCGAGTCCACGACCGGCGTGGCGGACCTCTCGGACGCCTGCGTCGTCTTCCTCAACGCCTGGGGCGGCGAGGGGGCCGACCGCACGGAGCTGACCAACGCGGACCAGGATACCCTCGTCACGACCGTCGCGGATGTCTGCAACAACACCATTGTCGTGATCAACACCGTCGGCCCGCGTCTCGTGGACGCCTGGATCGAGCACGAGAACGTCACCGGTGTGCTGTACGGCGGTGCGCTGGGCCAGGAGTCCGGAAACGCGATTGATGACGTCCTCTTCGGCGCCGTCAACCCCTCTGGCAGGCTGGTGCACACCATCGCGAAGAACGAGAGCGATTACAACCCCGACACGATCATCAGCGAGACCGAGCTGAACCTGGACTTCTCGGACGGTAACTACATTGACTACAAGTACTTCGACTACTACAACGTCACCCCTCGCTACGAGTACGGTTACGGTCTGTCATACACGACCTTCGAGTACTCCTCCACCGCCACCGTCGAGTCTTCTAACCTCGCCAGCGGCTTTGCTACCGGCGACAAGGCCGTCGGTGGACGCGAGGACCTCTGGGACATCGTGGCTACCGTCTCCACTAGCATATCTAACACGGGCTCCGTCGCCGGTGCCGAGGTTGCGCAGCTCTACATCTCCTTCCCCGACGCCGCCGGAGAGCCTGTCAGACAGCTGCGTGGCTTCCAGAAGGTGACGATCCAGCCTGGCGAGAGCGCCGATGTGAAGTTCTCTTTGAGACGCAGGGATCTGAGCGTGTGGGACGTTGTCGGTCAGGAGTGGAAGGTGGAGAGCGGAGAGTACAAGCTGTATGTTGGTGCGAGCAGCAGAGACTTCAAGGCGCAGACGACCTTGACCGTCGTTTGATTGCGGAACATGTTTCCTGTTCATAGTTGTATTAGCGCTTTGTATATAAACAAACATACCTTAAATGCACCGTAGTTGACTTTGCGGCACTCATCATCCCTTAGAAACGTCACCGTGGTGACTGCTGCTATGTCGAATGCCACAAAGGTGACCAATCTGCGGTGGGTATAGTAAAGAAGCTTGTCCGCATCACCCTTGTGGGGGACGTTTATCATCAGTTTTCTCCGTTCAGTGCCTCTCCTATATAAGGTACAGGTATCTACATTCGATGCCAGCGACTGTGGGCTTGACGTACAACACCACTGAATCTCTTTAAACGTCTGAAACTGAGCTTGATATGGACTAAACCGACTACCTCAAGGACGAAGCGGACTTGTCCGAAAGATTCCAGCTTATGCAAACAATACGGGAGATAATTCAAGAAGCCCCATTTCTAGGCAGCCCCATAACCAATTCGGTGGCCTCTTGATCAACCCTCCTGCTCATGGACTTGAAGTATTTGACCCAAGCTAGGAACGCTCTCTACGAAGCCAAAGACAAAAGAAACCCAAAGAACAGCCCTGTCCCTGGTCGCGACGATCAGTTTTGTATGAAGGTTGCCGCTTCGATTCGCTTGAAACATATTGCCTATGGGCTTCCTGAGCTTGTGTGGCTATGTCGGTCAGCTCACCTCTTCCTGCGCGATCCTCGCTGACGGACTTCTAAGTTACACAGCAGACTGCCCCGTTGCCGGAATACGCGGCGCGTGAAGCTCACAGAAACAACGCTGAGGAAGCCAAGGTTCGTCATCACCTCCGCTGAGCCGATATGCGTACTAATTTTACCATGCTGACCGTTCTTTTTTTGCACCAGGCATATGTACGCGACGCTGGCGTATGTTTCTTGACTGGGAGAGAGGATGTTGACTTCTGCTACATCGCTCCTCGATGGCTTGCTAGCAGAGAGCTAGAGACTGAGCAGCTAATTCGTGATATGTTCGACGAGGAGCTTCATTTTCAGCTAGACAGCCTGGGTTACTCTCTGCCGAGGCTTCAGTTATCGAGCAACATCATATGCCTCTCCCAGCAGGTTCTACAGTATTGGGAGCAGGGGGGTTCTTGCACTCGAGCCCATGGACTATGTCCAGAGATCACGAGAACCGCCAATAGATCCTGCTTGTGAGAGTTCGACTCATAGGAGCAGCGAAGTTCTTGAACGAATCAGGTGTCTTCGGCTGGATCAACCACAAACACATTGGGTAGTCACCCAGCCAGGACATTCCTCTACGCTCGAGGCAGACGCCTCGGGAGAGAATGAGTACGGTCTTCGTCTTAGAGTCCACTGGCTAAGGGCAACCTCCTTCAGATCTCTTGACGATACTCTCCCGAACATTGATACCGACCCTCGCACCATATGGTAAGATTCGGACGACGCTCTCCCTGACATTGTTACCGATTCTCGCTCCACATCGGAAGATTGGGACTTTGTAGGGGAGTCCGATGATCTCAATCTCTCGCCCGACGGGAAAATCATCACGATCTGGGCTAGTAGTAAGAACGACCTTCCAAACAGAGACATTCTGGACTTGCGATGGCTGGCTCGTAGGGTCCATCGTCTGGGTGGTGGACCGCATGCGTCCATGTGCTGGCCTGGAATTCAAAACCATGATATAGCTCGAGACAGGTTCGTGCGAGGAATCCACTGGTGATAGGCTATGTCCAGCCTTCACGCGGAGGCAAAGTAAAACCACCTCGAAGACGAGAAAGGGCTTAAAACATTCAGTTGGAATATCAGGGCACAGTTAAAACTCCCAATTATGTGACGATCAAAGATAGCTCAGAAGGGTTCCAGGCACAGGAGTGTGAAAGCTTAGTAGCATAAGAGTTATTATCGAAGGTCAGTAAGCTAACTAAGGCCCTTGATTGTCACCTGATGGGAAAATTAGCTTCGCTGCCTTCGCCCCTACTGTGTTCATCATCCTCGCAATTACAGCCCCATCCTCTCCCGGAAGGAGATCAACAAGCTCTGGACTCTCTTAACAGCCTAGGCAACAGAGAATAACCCGACACAGCGATCAATCTAGCTGGATAGGCGGCTCCTCAGGCTATACTTCTAAATATATCCGGAACGTAACTTAGGTCCCGTTCTTACTATACCCTGATAATTCGACTTTCTTAGTGAGTTAGACTCTTCTGTCCGTATTAAGCTCATGAAGGATAGCTAAGCCTACTTCTTAGTCTATCCCGACGTCGTTAATAGAGAAATTGAAGGCGATATTTGGTGCCCTGGCAATAGATCTCGACTATTTGTGTTCACCGAATGGCGGCCTTCTGATCCGGACGTGTTTATGGGCTGCCGTTACGGCCATCGACTCCATTTGGAAGAATTGATGAACTGCTTCTTACGCTGGGTGAATTTCGCGGTCATGGCCTCGAGGTTTGGAATCTATATTGGAAGAACATCGATGGTCCGCCAAAATAAGCTCCATCTGAGCCAATAGTTATCGTTTCTCCGGGACAGGGGTCTATTTGCTTCAGAGCCCCCCCAGGCAATGTGACCAGAGGCAAAGGAACAGAAGCCCGGATCGAAGAGAAAGAGATAGCATTCGACCGGTAGATTGCCATCAAGAAGATACTGGACTTACAGCAAGACCAGAATGAAAAGAAGGTCCACATCGAATAAAGCATTCAACTTCGTTTCCACTGACTCCCAGCAATATCTATCCCGCACTTGAAAGTAGCTGGGCCTGGGTCTTCGCACGGATCCCTGCATCATAGGTACTTGGAAGAGAAGCATCGGGATTATGGGTGGGACATTGCGGGACCTATCGAGGATAGTCAGATCCGGACTGTTTGGGCGGACAGCCTCGACGACCTCCCTGACTGGGGCCTCACGCAGGGCCGGACGTTGGCGAGCCGTATTCACCGTTTAGGCTGTCGGCGCGGGTCCCAGTCTTTCACGAGCCTTATACGCCCTGACTTCCGATAATCTGGACGACATCATTCGTTTGCTCGACACATATGACGAGACGTGCAGAAGATGCTAACCTCAATCACCACACTCCAGACTTGAGCCATCCACCAAACCGAATCCAAGCCCTCCGCCCGGAAAAAAAAAAAAAAATCCAC